>WNWK01008032.1:0-47500 GCA_009830355.1 Cherax destructor | reverse complement strand
AAAAGAAAATACTTTCATCATCATTCAACACTATCACCACACACATACATAATCACTGTCTTTGCAGAGGAGCTCAGATACGACAGCTGAGAATTGTCCCTCCCAGCTGTCACTATCCCAGACCCCTCCTTTAAAGTGCAGGCATTGTACTTCCCATTTCCAGGACTCAAGTCCAACTAAATCAATTAACTGGTTTCCCTGAATCCCTTCACAAAATGTTACCCTGCTCACACTCCAACAGATCGTCATGTCCCAAAAACCATTCGTCTCCATTCACTCCTATCTAACACGCTGGCACATGCTTGCTGGAAGTCCAAGCCCCTCGCCCACAATACCTCCTTTACCCCTTCCCTCCAACCTTTCTAGGATGACCCCTACCCCGCCTTCCTTCCCTACAGATTTATACGCTCTCCAAGTCATTCTACTTTGATCCATTCTCTCTAAATGACCAAACCACCTCAACAACCCTTCTTCAGCCCTCTGACAAATACTTTTAGTAACTCCACACCTTCTCCTAATTTCCACATTCCGAATTTTCTGCATAATATTTACACTACACATTGCCCTTAGACAGGACATCTCCACTGCCTCCAGCCTCCTCGTCGCTGCAGCATTTGCAACCCATGCTTCACACCCATATAAGAGTGTTGGTACGACTATACTTTCGTACATTCCCTTCTTTTGCCCCCATGGATAACGTTTTTGTCTCCACAGATACCTCAACGCACCACTCACCTTTTTCCTTCATCAATTCTATGGTTAACCTCATCCTTCATAAACCCATCCGCTGTCACGTCAACTCCCAAATATCTGAAAACATTTACTTCTTCCATAATCCCTCTCTCCAATGTGATATCCAATTTTTCTTTATTTAAATCGTTTGATACCCTCATCACCTTACTCTTATCTATGTTCACTTTTAACTTTCTACATTTACACACTCTCCCAAACTCGTCCACTAACCTTTGCAACTTTTCTTTAGAATCTCCCATAAGCACAGTATCGTCAGCAAAAAGTAACTGTGTCAACTCCCATTTTGCATTTAATTCTCCAAAATTTAATCACACCCCTCTCCCCAACACCCTAGCATTTACTTCTTTTACAACCCCATCTATAAATATATTAAACAACCATGGGGACATTACACATCCCTGTCTAAGACCTACTTTTACCGGAAGTAATCTCCCTCTCTCCTACACACCCTAACCTGAGCCTCACTATCCTCATAAAAACTCTTTACAGCCTTCAGTAACTTACTACCTATTCCATACACTTGCAACATTTGCCACATTGCTCCCCTATCCACTCTATCATATGCCTTTTCTAAATCCATAAATGCAATAAAAACTTCTCTACCTTTATCTAAATACTGTTCACATATATGCTTCACTGTAAACACTTGATCTACACATTCCCTACCCACTCTAAAGCCTCCTTGCTCATCTGCAATCCTACTCTCTGTCTTACCTCTAATTCTTTCAATAATAACCCTGCCATACACTTTACCTGGTATACTCAGTAAACTTATTCCCCTATAATTTTTACACTCTCTTTTATCCCCTTCCCTTTATATAAAGGAACTATACATGCTCTCTGCCAATCCCTAGGTACCTTCCCTCTTTCATACATTTATTAAACAAAAATACCAACCACTCCAGCACTATATCCCCCTGCTTTTAACATTTCTGTCATGATTCCGTCAATTCCAGCTGCTTTACCCCCTTTCATTCTACGTAATGCCTCACGCACCTCCCCCACACTCACATCCTGCTCTTCTTTACTCCTAAACGATGTTGTACCTCCCTGGCCACTCTCTCACCACTCTCTTCACCTTTCTTTTACTCTCCATATACTCTGCTCTTCTATTAACACTTCTGTTTTGTAAAAACCTCTCATAAGCTACCTTTTTCTCTTTTATCACACCCTTTACTTCTTCATTCCACCACTCACTCCTCTTTCCTCCTGCACCCACCCTCCTATGGCCACAAACTTCTGCCCCACATTCTAATACTGCATTTTTAAAACTATCCCAACTCTCTTCAACCCCCCCACTACTCCTACTTGCACTAGCCCACTTTTCTGCCAATATACATATATATACATACAGTTGTACCTCGAGTTACGATGGTCCCCAAAATCGCCCTTTTATGTAAGTTTATTTTTTTAAATGCTTTTGTAAGTATATTTTTGGGGGTGTAAAAGGACTAGTCTATTTTACATTATTCCTTATGGGGATAAATTCGTTTGGTAATGGCACTTGAACAGCATTCTCGAACGAAAAAATATCGTAACTCGAGGTCACCCTGCCTTGGTGGGAATCGGGCGATGAGTTAATAATAATAATAACACCAGTAAAGGCTTCATTTTAAAATCCCCACTAGCATTACTACACAACATGAGAGTTAGCCTGTCTTTCATAGGCTTGTGTCCTGGCAGTGCCTTTTCCTCCTGAGTAATGTAGGTCCTCTTTGGCATTTTCTTCCAAAAGAGGCCTGTTTCATCACAATTAAACACTTGTGGGGTTTGAATTTTTCAGTGTCTACAAACCCCTTGAATTCACTCAAACTTTTCAGTAGCACGTGTGTCTTAACTGGCTGCCTCACCATGCCTTACAACACTGTGTATGCCACTACGTTTCCTAAATCTGTCAAACCAGCCTTTTCTGGCCTTAAAATCACTCACATCAGCACTGGTTCTAGGCATTTTCGTGACAAGATCTGCGTGCAACTGCTTGGCCTTTTCACAAATTATCACCATGGAAACACTATCACCCGCTATCTGTTTTTCGTTGATCTACACCACCAACAACTTCTCAACCTCATCCACTGTTTGTAATCTATTTTTCGTTAACATATCAACACCTTTTGCAACATTAGCTTCCTTGATTTCTTTTCTCTTTGCCAGGATAGAGGTGATAGTGTATTTGTTTTTGTTGTACATCCTGCCAAGCTTCCCCACACGTACGCCACTCTCATATTTCTCTACTATCTCCTTCTTCAGTTTGATGGTGTTCCTCACTTTCTTTACCACAGGGGTGCCACTAGGAAGCTTCTTTGGGCCCATGGTGACTTATTTCACAGTGACAATCAATAAACAAGCAACAAACACAATAAAATTATTGTGAAATGTTTGAATGTGAGCACGCTGGGTAATGTTCACTCAATGGTAAACAAAGCTAGACTGGCTCATGACGCCTGTGCGGGGAGGCGCACAAGCGCGGACAGGTGCGCGTGACGATTCTTGGGGAAACGGCCGATAGTCAGGCCAAAATTGGGCCGAGAAAAGCGACCGAAACACGAGTCGGCCGATAGTCAGGGAGGCCGATACTCGGGGGTCCACTGTATTTAAATTGAGAGTTTATTTAATTTCATTACTATTGGTTTATTATCTGTTATGTGGTTATTTGAAGTAGATATTTAAAGATATGTCTAATAAGTATCAAATATTTAGCCCTGTCTGTATTGTTAATTACAGTGGAGAAAGTAGTCGAAGAAAAGTTAGTGGTTTGGCAGCTCACAAAGTATCTCCTCCTCCGGTGGGACTCAAGTCTTGGCTGGCTAAGTACCAGACTTGGTCACCAGCACAGAAACGTCATGCTCTCGACTCATTAATTGATGTCTGTGATCTTAATGAAGTAAGTGCTGCTTTTTTTCTTAAGCCTAAAACACTTTTTGCACTGTTGTCTACATTTTTTATCCTTTCTAAACTTGAGTATAATTTAATATTTATTATCCTGCTCTGATTCTGTGCATTAACCCTTTCACGGTCTGTGTCGTAGTTCTATGGCTCTGAAGCCAGGGTCCATGCTGAGGTACTCAGATAAGCTGTGAGCAGTGAATTTGGGACTAAATATGATAGAATGGGTCAATGCAGTAAGTGTGCACCATATAAAATAAATCGTGCATAACACAGTGCAAAAAAAACAAAAAATAACTGACAGCATTTTTTATTTAAAATAGCAACTTTGCAGTGTATTTTCCTATTGTTTTTATGGTTATATTCTCGGTTAGTTGGTCTCAATTGATAGAATGGAATGTATATTACAGAAATATAGATGATTTTGATGATTTTAAATGGGGGTGTCAATTTGAGGTTACTTTGCATTTACCAAAGTGATGAAATTCTGACTACAGTACTTAACAATGGCTTCTAAAGCAAGTGGTGGTGTCAAGAGGAAACGTGTGGGTGTCAGTGTTAAGCACAAGTATGTGAGGAAAATGGTGTTAAAGAAAACAGTGTCTGATATCTATGAGTTCTCAATCATCTACATATTGTTTGGTAGAGCTTTACAGGTCCTCAGGATAAGTCATTCTGAATTACCACTATAGATCACAGCAATTTACACCTCATCTCTTCACCATGAAAAGGTTGATAGTATTACTAATGTATATACAGATGCTCTGAGCTTTACGGTGGTTCAACTTCTGATATTTCAACTTTATGATGGTGCGATAGCAATGCACATTCAGTAGTTGTCAAACTTTTTTTTTTATGTCTAGTAAATGCCCAAGTGTGTGTCCTGTGAGTACATGTACTGTACCTGTATCATCCTTGGATAATCAGTCAGTGTACTGTAAAATTCTTTTTTGTGCTGTACAAGACTGTACATTTGTTGATAGGATAAGCTTGTATTCATTTACAGTGGACCCCCGACTTTCGAACATTCTTCATTCCAGAATGCTGTTCAAGTGCTGTTACCAAACGAATTTATTCCCATAAGGAATGATGTAAATTAGATTAGTCAGTTTCAGACCCCCAAAAATACACTTATAAAAGCACTTACAATAATAAACTTACATAAAAATGCGAGTTTGGAGTGTTCGAATAGCGAGGGTCCACTGTATTTACTTTTCAGTACTGGTATTTAGATACAGTAATTATTTATGTACTTATTCAGTGACAATAGTTATCATGTATTCATATTAGACTTGTGATATTTTCAACTTAGGTTGAGTTTATTGGAACATAACCCCATTATAAGTCAAGAAGCACCTGTATTATAAAATTACTATGTGGTACTATACTTATAAACAGGATAGGCAAAAAAAAAAATTTTAGGGCCAGTACTTACCGAGATATAAACCCGCCAATTTGGTGCTGGATGCTCACCTGATGGCAACATCAAGTCCTGACGCTTGCAGAAGTATTGCCGATATACTTTTTTTTCTAGTTTTCATTTTAATTTATATAATTTTTATGTTCTGATAATTACAATTTACAATAGTTCCTGTGATTTCATAGCCAATCTTTGTTCTAACACTAATATTATGTACTGAAATAGTACTCAAATAGTCTCAATCACACCAACAGGTGAACACTTTTGCCTACCTTGGTCATTTACTATTGTCTATAAATATATACGAAGTATTTATAGGTCCCAGCAATGTTTTAGACATCCAGGAGTATATATGAAACTCCTTGAAGAATGGTGTTATGACAATTGCCAGATAACTACTGATAAGGCAGTGACATTGATGAATGAATGTGTGCAGGGAACCCTCGCTCTTTCACTCTGTATCTATCTGTCTATCTATCTGTGTCTTTCTGTCTGTGTCTGTCTATCTATCTATCTGTCTATCTATCTGTGTCTGTCTATATGTCTGTATCTGTGTATCTGTCTGTCTGAATCTGTTTGTCTGTATCTGTCTGTATCTCTGTGTCTGTCTAGCTCTGCTTATCTGTCTTTCTGTCTGCCTGTGTGCCTGGAGTATATGAAACTCCTTGAAGAATGGTGTGTTGACAAGTGTCAGATAACTCTTGACAGCCCAGTGACATTTGATAAATGTTAGCAGTGCTGGAGGGAACCCTCCCTTTTTCAATGTCTATCTGTCTGCCTGTTTGTCTATCTGTCTCTGTCTATTTGTCTGTCTGTCTGTCTGTCTGTATCTGTCTGTCTGTTTGTCAAGCTCTGCTTATTTCTGTCTAACTCTACTTATCTGTCTTTCTGTCTGCCAGTGTGTGTGTGTCTTTCCGTCTGCTTGTCTCGGTCTCAGAGTGCGACTCGTAAGCCAACAGGTATTATACACGCTGCAGAAGTGAAGATGCGTATTACTTGCCAGTCATGCTTATTATGCCTTATCTCTACAAGTATTGTATAGCACTTTGACTGGAATTTTTGGGTTATCCTAGGTAATTTACACTATGTATAATAACTGTACTTATGTGTACATGTGAGAGAGAGAGAGAGAGAGAGAGATAGAGAGAGATATAGGACATATAGATATAGACAGACAAAGATATAGACAGACAAAGATATAGACAGACAAAGATATAGACAGACAAAGATATAGACAGACAAAGATATAGACAGACAAAGATATAGACAGACAAAGATATAGACAGACAAAGATATAGACAGACAAAGATATAGACAGACAAAGATATAGACAGACAAAGATATAGACAGACAAAGATATAGACAGACAAAGATATAGACAGACAAAGATATAGACAGACAAAGATATAGACAGACAAAGATATAGACAGACAAAGATATAGACAGACAAAGATATAGACAGACAAAGATATAGACAGACAAAGATATAGACAGACAAAAATATAGACAGACAAAAATATAGACAGACAAAAATATAGACAGACAAAGATATGTATACAGACAGACAAAGATATGTATACAGACAGACAAAGATATGTATACAGACAGACAAAGATATGTATACAGACAGACAAAGATATGTATACAGACAGACAAAGATATGTATACAGACAGACAAAGATATGTATACAGACAGACAAAGATATGTATACAGACAGACAAAGATATGTATACAGACAGACAAAGATATGTATACAGACAAAGATATACAGACAGACAAAGATACACAGACAGACGAAGATACACAGACAGACGAAGATACACAGACAGACGAAGATACACAGACAGACGAATACACAGACAGACAAAGATATACAGACAGACGAAGATACACAGACAGACGAAGATACACAGACAGACGAAGATACACAGACAGACGAAGATACACAGACAGACGAAGATACACAGACAGACGAAGATACACAGACAGACGAAGATACACAGACAGACGAAGATACACAGACAGACAAAGATACACAGACAGACAAAGATATACAGACAGACAAAGATATACAGACAGACAAAGATATACAGACAGACAAAGATATAGACAGATAGAGAGACAGCCAGAGACAGCCAAAGCCAGCCAGCCTGCCGAATACATAAGAACATAAGAAAGAAGGAACACTGCAGCAGGCCTACTGGCACATGCAAGGCTAGTCCATGTCACCCCCCAGCTTAGACCAATGACCCACCTAGTCAGGTCACATCCTCTGAAGGAAGGAACATGGCATCAGACCTAGTAGCACAAGCTAGTCAGGTCCAACTCACACCCACCCACAGCCACTCATGTATTTATCTAACCTATTTTTACTTTCCTCTTATAAGGGGAGTGTTAATGCGACATGACATCAGTGAATCCCTGGTGTTTGCCACAGTATTTGCTCTAGCTGGCACTCAATTGAACTGGTGCTCCCATAAGGTACTAAGTGGTCCCAGATTTTTTTAATACTGCGCACACTGAGGGCGCAGACCCATTCTCTCATGTCTAGGCGACTCAGGCCTATCGCACTAAATTTGAAGGAATGAAAAATAAAACGTTGATCTATGTTCGGGGCAGTACGCACGTGAACGTATATCTACGTGTGGACAGTTTAAGGGTTAAACATTAAGACACTGCAAACCATACCACAGGAGGGGATTGAACTCGTGGCAAGGGAGTCGTAAAACTCCAGGCCAGCGAGTAAGCCACTGGGCCAGCTGGCTACAGTAAGATTTATCCAACTAGGTATATTTATACACCATAGAAAAGTTAGCACAGGCTACACTGTGACCACAAATGCAAGTTTTGACAGATGAATCTCCTGCCAGTGTGGCTGTGACAGACTCTAGCTCTTGTCCCCTCAAAGCCGTCATCATGACCCACGAAATCATAATGACACAATTGCAAACAAACTTGTGGCGAGTGAGTCCTAAAACTCCAGGCCAGTGCGTAGAGTTCATCATGGCTGCACTGGTGGGAGATTCATCTGTAAAAAATTGCATTTGTGGTCACAGTGGTGCCTATGCTAACCTCTCTATGGTGTATAAATATACCTAGTTGGATGAATCTTGTAGCCAGTTGGCCCAGTGGCTTACGCGCTGGCCTGGAATTTTAAGACTCGCTCGTCATGAGTTCAATCCCTGCCATTATAAGCGTCATTAAGACGCTTATAAATATATAAGTAAGCAAACACATGCAAGCTCCCCCATTCCCTTCTTTTCTCTCAGTATTCATGGGCACTGGTTGGCATTCCATGGTGGTGGGAGTTATCAAACAGTAGTCTCTCTTTTGCACCTGTATAGCTGGAAAAATATACCTATTGTCTTTTTTTTTTTTTACAGCTTGTGACTGAATGAATTATGGGAAGAACTTGGACTAATGAACTTTTTATTGTTTTGTGCTTATGATATCTGTAACGAGAGTAAGTTGTTAGAGAAAGTATTTGATATCAGTATATGATGAATATTATATGGAACTATGGAGTACGGTACGTATTTAAATAATGAGCTGGACAGGTGCATAGGTTAGATGTGTCAGCTGAAGCATGTTTATTTTTGGACCTTCATCTTTGAGTGGCATGTGGTAGCACTTACTAGTCCCATTGTCCCTCTTAATCCACAAGTCACTGTAGCACACCTTGCCATGTTCAAAATATATTTTGCCAACCAAAATTAAATCTCGGTTTTCACTGTTGGAAACACCACTTGGCATCATGATGTATGCGCTGTTAGTGTATGTTCATGAAAGATAAAAAATAGACCTGTCATGTAATGTTCATTGTGACCAGCTGCCTAGTTTTGCTCTTTCAAAAATTACCCGCAAACATCAACAAAATAATAAAAATATCTGATAGATTCTGCCATGAGCTTTCTAATTTGCATATTTTAATATCCAACATATTTACTGAAGGGGCTCCTTCAGATTACTTCAATTATATGTTTGTGGATTGATTGGTAATGTTTTCAGCTCTCTCACTGAGGGTCCAGGATCAATCCCCAGCACTAATGAAACATTGGGCCTTGGTTCCTTGGGGTATGGTGTGTGGGGCATGGCTCCCAGTCAGGGCTGGTGCTCATGCCACCTGCCTCCTTCTTCCAGCAGCTACTGCCGTATGTTGCTCTGGCATGTCCCTTAGCCCAGGATTTTCAAAGCTATTTCCAACATCATGAACATCACTTTCAATCATTAAACATTTGTAACAAAAGAACTCATCCTTTATTTCGTAATCCTCATTATTGGAGTTGTCACTGGGAAAAATACTCAATGAATTCTCCTGAGAGTGTTGCATGGTGAACAGCAGTATACAGCCTCTCCTCACTTAGCGACGTACTCGTTTACCGACGCCTCGGACTTACGACAGGCTCTCTGACCAGTATTCATACCTAAATAATGTATATTAGAGGTGATTTCCTCTATTCTGTTTATTTCAATATACAGTACACTACTGTATAAACATTTAAAAATATATACCAGAAATGTTATAAATGGTGCAGAGGTGACATTAAAACAATATCAAAGATGGATGACACAAACCCACTACCATTATAGTATGCTCCTCACTTAGCGATGAATTCATTTAAAGATGTGGTCTTAGGAACGGAACTCCGACGTTAAGTGGGGAGAGGCTGTACTAAGATGTTCTCACAATGCACTGCAGCAGGCTTGATTCTGTTTGTATACTGAGCACATTGACAGCATAGACCTGTTCTCTTGGCTAGTCCTACCAGGCCTCTTCTGCCAAATTTGAGGCCACTAGAATTTATACACAGGTTTATGTAAGCAGTGCTGGCATCAGTAATGTAGATCTACTTAAGAGACAGTGAAAGAGTTAAATACAAATTTGAAGTAACTGAATATTTAATTGTATCTATTACAAATGCTGTTTTTACATGATTCAATTATGCTTTGGTTAATTATTGTGTTCTTTCAACAGGTTCGACACCTCCACCAAATCATACTGCCACAGTTTCAGCGAGATTTCATCTCCTTATTACCAAAGGAATTAGCTCTCTATGTTCTTAGCTTCCTTCCCCCCAAGGATCTCTTACGAGCTGCTCAGACGTGCAAATATTGGAACATTCTAGCTGCCGATAATCTCCTCTGGAGAGAAAAGTGTCGTGAAGCTGGCATTGATGATCACATGATTGTAATGGATCGTAGACGAAGGAAAGGCACCAGTGTTAGCCACATGTCTCCGTTTAAGGTTTGTAACCTTTATATCTAAATCCAATATGATATTTGCCACTATACATCAGTATTTTCACAATGCAGTAGTGTGTGTCTGTAAGACACACTTATAGTTCATAGGTATTCCCTGTCAACTTTTTTTTAATATCAGCGCAATGTGCCACTTTCATTTGCCAGATTCTCACCATGAAATCCCAAAAGTTTCCCCACGTGGATAATTTTATTCATGTTAGGTAAAAGGAAACAAGTGCAACTAATGTGACATTTTATTGTAGCAACGTTTTGCTCTCCAGGAGCTTTGTCACCCTTGACAAAGCTCCTGGAAAGCGAAACGTTGCCACAATAAAATGTCACATTAGTTGCACTTGTGTCCTTTTACTTAACATATTGTCAGTAATTCTACCAACATTAATACAACTTTATTTGTCATCACTTCCTTTCATGACCCATGGTGCTGTCTGTAGCCTCAGTGCTCTAGTCTTGTCAGTGTCCAGTGGTGGCTGTTTGTCTTCCTTTAAGATATTTCAGTGTCTTTCATTTCAGCTTGCTGTTAGGTTATAAATCCTCTTCATCTGAAGTGTCCTCTTCTTATGCACATACTAGAACTTCATAACTACCTCTCACATTTCATCTTTTATTTTGATGACTTTATTGTCACTATACCTTTTTGAAAATTTTCCTTCCTACTTACTTACATTAACATACTCATCTCAGATAAGTCTTGGGGTTTGTTCACTTCTTTATTTATTCAGTGTTTTTTTCATTTTCTTGTCTCTACATAGCCTTCTGTTACACCATTCTTTATTTTGTCTTAATTTTTAACCCTTAAACAGTCCAAACGTATATATACGTTCTTAATGCTACTGCCCCGAGGGATGACTGGTATCATGGAGGGATGACTGGTGGCATGGAGGGATGACTGGTGGCATGGAGGGATGACTGGTGGCATGGAGGGATGACTGGGAGCATGGAGGGATGACTGGTGGCATGGAGGGATGACTGGTGGCATGGAGGGATGACTGGTGGCATGGAGGGATGACTGGTGGCATGGAGGGATGACTGGTGGCATGGAGGGATGACTGGTGGCATGGAGGGATGACTGGTGGCATGGAGGGATGACTGGTATCATGGAGGGATGACTGGTGGCATGGAGGGATGACTGGTGGCATGGAGGAATGACTGGGAGCATGGAGGGATGACTGGTGGCATGGAGGGATTACTGGTGGCATTGAGGGATGACTGGGAGCATGGAGGGATGACTGGTATCATGGAGGGGTTGTGTCTACGAGGCCTGGGAGGTGTGTTGCTGTTATTGGTGCAGTGGTTGTGTCTACGAGGCCTGGGAGGTGTGTTGCTGTTATTGGTGCAGTGGTTGTGTCTACGAGACCTGGGAGGTGTGTTGCTGTTATTGGTGCAGTGGTTGTGTCTACGAGGCCTGGATGGTGTGTTGCTGTTAGTGGTGCAGTGTGATAATATAAGTATTTTAGCTAAAAAATGAGTTTTGTCAGAAAACCACTCAAACCGCTCTAAAACGTCGAAATATGCAATAAAATACCATTTTAGCACATTTTTCTAAACTTTTAATATTTCATGTATTTTTTGAAAAATATTATGAAATATTGATTTTTATAGGGATTTTTGAAAAAAATGTAAATAATTTATAAATATGCAAAAATGCTATAAAACATTATTTTATTGCATTTTTCACGATTCAAGGCATTTTCAAGGATTTTCTGAAAAACTATTTTTTTAGATAAAATATACCTATTAGTAATCTTTCTTCAAAAAAAATCTTGAATACCAACATTCATAAGACTGGCACTTTACCCAGTGAGGTGTCTGTGCTATAGAATCACATAGTTACATGTACAGAATTAAGTCTTGTGCTACCAAGGCATGGATGTTTAATGAAGTCCTGTATTTTGACTCCTATAATAGGGACAGGAGTCCTGCCGCTTGCAGAATTGTTGCCGATATACCTTTTTTTCTTTTTCTTTTTCTTTTTATTATTTTATATAATTTTTTTGTTCTGAGAATTACAATTTATAGTAGTTCTTGTGATTTCATAGCCAATCTTTGTTCTGACATTAATATTAGGTACTGAAATTGTACTCAAATAATAATAATAATGATAGCATAATAATAATAATAATCATAATAATTTTCCCTTGAAGCATTATGTAAGATGTTTGTCACTGCCTTATCTCATCTGATCTCCACTAATGATGACTGGTGACATTTGATGAGGGGTGAGGGTAGTCTTATCTCTTCTTATCAGTCCAGTAATTACAGTGATGACATTTGATGAGCTTACACTGCTTCCCTTTATTTGTTATGCAAACTTGTCTGTATGTGTCTGCCTGTGTGTTGTCTCCTTTCTGTCTGCCTGTCTCAGAGAGTAGCTTATGATCCAAATGGTATTACGGCGATCACAAGCACAGTATAACACTTTGTCTTGATTTTTTGAGTTATCCTAGGTAATTTACACTATGTATAATTGTATTTACATTTGTGTTCCTGTGAGATAGAGGCAGATAGAGACAAAGAGACAGATACAGACAGATGGATATAGAGACAGCCAATCAGGTACCCAGCTGGCAAGCCAGCTGCTGGCAGCCAGGTGGCCAGCCAGCCAGCCAGCCAGCTGGCCTGCCAGCCTGCCGACATCACTTTCCACTTAAAAGGGGAGTGTTAATATGACGTGACATCAGTAAATCCTTGGTGTTTGCCGCAGTGTTTGCTCTAACTGGCGCTCAATTTAACTGGTGCTCCCACAAGGTACTAAGTGGTCCCAGATTTTTTTAATATGGCACACACCGAGTGTTAGGACCCATTCTATGCTGACCAGGCATCTCAGGCCAATCGTGCCAAATTTGGAGGCATGAAAAACGTAAATATACGTTTGGGGCAGTAGCGGTAAAAACGTATATATACATTTGGACCGTTTAAGGGTTAAATAATCTATTTCTATTCTTTTTTTTCTTTTTTAAACACGTCGGCCATTTCCCACCATAGCAGGGTGACCCAAAAAGAAAAAAAAAAGCTTATAATTCAACACTTTCACCATCACTCATAATCACTTCTTTGCAGAGGTGCTCAGATACAACAGTTAGATGTCCCTCCAAACTGCTAATATTCCAAACCTCTCCTTTAAAGTGCAGGCATTGTACTTCCCATTTCCAGGACTCAAGTCCGGCTAACCTGTTTCCCTGAATCCCTTCACTAAATATTACCCTGCTCACACTCCAACAGCTCATCAGGTCCCAAAAACCATTCGTCTCCATTCACTCCTATCTAACATGCTCAGGCACGCTTGCTGGAAGTCCAAGCCCCTCACCCACAAAACCTCCTTTACCCCCTCCAACCTTTTTGGGGATGACTCCTACCCCGCCTTCCTTTCCCTACAGATTTATTTGCTTTCTAAGTCATTCTACTTTGATCAATTCTCTCTAAATGACCAAACCACCTCAACAGCCCCTTTTCAGCCCTCTGACTAATACTTTTAGTAACTCCACACCTCCTCCCAATTTCAACATTACAAATTCTCTGCATAATATTTACACCACACATTGCCCTTAGACACGACATCTTTACTGCCTCCAGCCTCCTCCTTGCTGCAGCATTTACATCCCATGCTTCACACCCATATAAGAATGTTGGCACCACTATACTCTTGTACATTCCCGTGGGTAATGTTTTTTGTCTCCACAGATACCTCAACGCACCACTCAACTTTTTTCCTTCATCAGTTCTATGGTTAACCTCATCCTTCATAAACCCATCTGCTGACAAGTCAACTCCCAAATATCTGAACACATTCACTTCTTCCATACTCCCTCCCTCCAATGTAATATCCAATTTTTCTTTATCTAAATCAGATGATACCCTCATCACCGTAATATTTTGTGAAGGGATTCAGGGTAACCAGTTAGCCGGATTTGAGTCCTGGAGGTGGGAAGCACTTCAAAGGAGGGGTTTGGGATATTGTCTGTTTGGAGTGACATCTTAACTGTCATATCTGGGTGCCTCTGCAAAGACAGTGATTGTGTGGATGATGGTGGAAGTGTTGAATGATGGTGAAAGTGTTTCTATTTTGTGTCACCCTTCCTCAGCGGGAGACGGCCGATGTATTGAAAAAAACTTTTAAGATCATCATCACTTTCCTTATCTAGTCTTCCTGTTTGTATTTTTCATCTTCCCTCCCTCTCCAAGTCATATTAAATAGCATACATTCATACAATTAGGAAGAATGAGGCAAAGATGCTAGCTTGTGCATTGATTAACCTAAGTTGTGACCTGAAAAGAATGACACAGGTCACACCGGCTAAATAAGATGGAAAAGTTATTGAGTGGATTGAGCAGCAAGCCAAGAAAGGTACCCCATTTGACTTCATCTTCATAAGGACAAAAGACTTAGAGTAATGTGAAAGTGTGTGATAAGAATGGAACGACTGAACCAGAGTACATGTTTATTACAGATTGATTCCACAAGTTTACATACCGCAGTCAGCTGCATAACATTAAATTTTCTGGTGAAAATGTTTCTGCTGATGGCTGTTGCAGGTAATTTCCCTTCTGAATTAGAGGGAATTACTTCTTAGGATAGCTACAAGCCACAAGAAGTGGTTTAATGCTGACAAGTCTTTATTAGAAGATGCTGTTATGAACTTATATCAGCCAGCAAGAGAAAAGTGCTCCAGAGTTCAAGGCAACAAAGGCGTACTTCAGCTTGCTCCTTTGCAGTACTGCATCACCTATTTATAAGTGTAAGCCCATGATTATTTACCACTTCAAAACTCAGTGCTTTGAAAGCTAGATAAAACCACCTTACCAGTTATTTGGAAATCAAACCAGTCAGCTTGGATGACAGGAATTATTTGTTGACTGCTTTAAGCATCACTTTTTTTTTTTTTTTTTTTTTTTGTCCTGGAAGTAATGTTTTGCCTACATTTGCTGTATAACCCCTGTGGTTTAGCGCTTTTATTTGATTATAATAATGATTATAATAATAATTTGCCTACATTCAACATTCTCTCTTTGATAATTCCCAAACTCACCCTGGATCCTTAGGAGATGTGCAACAATGTGTTAAAGTTGTGTTTTTTACCACCAAACTCAACATTTTTAGTCCAACCACTGGATCAAAGAGTTACTACATTCAAATGTAGCTACATATGAAATGTATCAGAGCAGTAGATACTAACTTAAACCTTGGACTCCCAGACTTCTGGGGTAAATTTAACTTTGCAGATGCCATCAACTATATCAAAAGTGCATAGAATGAAGTATCCCAATCAACATTAAATGCAGGCTGGGGAAATTATTGCTTGGTGTGGTGAATTCTTTCACAGGCTTCCCCTCAATAGAGAGCAGGGTGCAGGAAATTGTTCAGCTGGCATGGAAATTTCAAACGAAGTGTTAGCAGAGCTAAATGCCCAGATACAAGGGAGGCAATAAAGAAGAACACTGTAGAAAAATTGTTGACATTTCAACAGTCGAGTGAGAACTTCCATATTGCTGCTAAACTAGCAGATTTGCAGTGAAGAGCACCCTGACATATCTAGAAGCACTGCTTCAAAATGGATTCTAGAGCAGCTGGTGATGCCTTAATGTCAGCTGTATGAAGTACTGCAGGGTAAAACAAACCAGAGATGCATTACAGAATTCCTCAGTACTCCAGAACAACCATCAGTTTTAGTGCAAGAACCTCAGCCATCCACCTCAGCTAACTAAGCCACAACCTTCCACCTCAGTCAAGTAGGACTATACCATCCCTTTCCACTCCTTTTAAATTCATCGACAAACTTTAAATTCTGGTTGCCAGTGTAAGAAATATTATTTCTGTAATTTATGTAGTTATAAGTCTTTTCTTAAATATAATACATCAGTGAATCCACATAATTAAATTATTACCATTGCTTTTTGCAATTTTGAGACTTAAAAAATAATTTGTTTGGCTCTATTTTGGGGGATAGGGGGGTTATGAGAAATGTAAGTTTTTTTTTTCTGCTATGTTCTTCAGCTCATACAGAAATTTTAATTTGCACACCATTTTCAAAAACATAACTGCTGTGTTAAGTGACACACTACTGTTCATGGACATGAGTATTAATCGAAGCGGTCTGTTCCCTTTAACAGTTTACTTGTATTCTATTGCATTCTGTTGTTGAAATTATTTAAGCATTTTGTGATACAATGGTTTTATCTTGTAAGTTTCTCTCAGTTCTTAATATGTTTGCCTTTTTTACATTCTAAAAGCAACCCTTTTGTCTCTGTCGATATTGTCCATTAGTGGTTTGTGATTTTGAAATTTGTATTTGTTAGCAGGCTGGTAGACAGCACCTATCCAGGAAAGTATTTACATTCTATCATGTAAGTATTATCCCCTTTTAGGGTTGGTGCTGTATTACTACAGCTTTGAACTCTTAGTCGGTGCCATAGAACTACCTGATGAGTTCATTTCACTCAGATAAGCTGCCAGGTGACTGTGAAACAGAAACCTGAAACTGTTTTACATGATGGTAGGATTGCTGGTGTCTTTTTTTCTGTCTCATAAACATGCAAGATTTCAGGTACGTCGTGCTACTTCTACTTACACTTAGGTCACGCTACGCAAACATGTACACATTTATGTATACACACTCATCTGAGTTTTCTTTGATTTTATCTTAATAGTTCTTGTTCTTATTGCTTTTCCTTTCATATCCATGGGGAAGAGGAATAAGAATCTTTCCTCCGTAAGCCATGCGTGTTGTAAAAGTCAACTAAAATGCCGGGAACAATGGGCTAGTAACCCCTTTTCCTGTATAGCTTACTGAAAAGAAAAAGAAGAAAACCGTCAAAGTGGGATGTTTGAATGTGCGTGGATGTTGTGCGAATGATAAGAAAGAGATGATTGTAGATGTTATGAATGAAAAGAAGCTGGATGTCCTGGATTTAAGTGAGACAAAGCTGAAGGGGGTAGGAGAGTTTCAGTGGGGAGAAATAAATGGGATTAGGTCAGGGGTTTAAAATAGAGTTAGAGCTAAAGAAGGAGTGGCAATAATGTTGAATAAGCAGTTATGGCAGGTAAAGAGGGAATATAAATGTATAAATTCAAGGATTATGTGGAGTAAAATAAAGGTTGGATGTGAAAAGTGGGTTATAGTAAGTGTTTATGCACCTGGAGAAGAGAGAAGTGTAGAGGAGAGAGAGAGATTTTGGGAAATGTTGAGTGAGTGTGTGGGGAGTTTTGAACCAAGTGAGAGAGTAATTGTGGTTGGGGATCTTAATGCTAAAGTGGGTAAAAATGTTGTGGAGGGAGTAGTAGGTAAATTTGGGGTGCCAGGGGTACAGTGAACCCCCGGTTCTCGTCGGCAATCCGTCACAGAGGGCCCGTCGACCACCGGTTTGGTCGAACTCCGATTCTATTTTCCCCATAAGAAATAATGGAAATAAAATTAATCCGTCCCAGACATCCAAAAGTATTAAAATAAAATATTTTTTAGAACTTTTTGACATTAAATTAAACACAATTTTATAAAAAAATAAGAAATAAATAGTACAATAACATGTCACTTACATTTATTGAAGAGTTGTTGATGTGTTGAGGACGGGAGGAGGAGGGGAGAAGGTGGTACCTGCTAGTGTTTGGAAGGGGAATCCCCTTCCATTAACACTGCAGGTACCAAGTTCTTTTCTGGGGTTACTGGCCTTTTTCTTTGAATGCTACACTCCCTGCATGAATGCTACACTCCCTGCATCCCTGCTACACTCCCTGCATCCTTGCTACACTCCCTGCATCCTTGCTACACTCCCTGCATCCCTGCTACACTCCCTGCATCCTTGCTACACTCCCTGCATCCCTGCTACACTCCCTGCATCCCTGCTACACTCCCTGCATCCCTGCTACACTCCCTGCATCCCTGCTACACTCCCTGCATCCCTGCTACACTCCCTGCATCCCTGCTACACTCCCTGCATCCCTGCTACACTCCCTGCATCCCTGCTACACTCCCTGCATCCCTGCTACACTCCCTGCATCCCTGCTACACTCCCTGCATCCCTGCTACACTCCCTGCATCCCTGCTACACTCCCTGCATCCCTGCTACACTCCCTGCATCCCTGCTACACTCCCTGCATCCCTGCTACACTCCCTCCCCTGCACTCCCTGCATCCCACTCCCTGCATCCCTGCTACACTCCCTGCATCCCTGCTACACTCCCTGCATCCCTGCTACACTCCCTGCATCCCTGCTACACTCCCTGCATCCCTGCTACACTCCCTGCATCCCTGCTACACTCCCTGCATCCCTGCTACACTCCCTGCATCCCTGCTACACTCCCTGCATCCCTGCTACACTCCCTGCATCCCTGCTACACTCCCTGCATCCCTGCTACACTCCCTGCATGAATGCTTCACTCCCTGCATATTCTTTACCACAGGCTTGGCACTAGGAGCTTTCTTGGGGCCCATGGTGGCTTATTTAGCAGTTGCAAGCACTAAAAACACTGGAATAATGACAATATATATGGTATGAATGAGTGGGTGGTGCGTGGGTAGTGTTCGCTCGCTTGTAAACAATAACACACTGAGTGCCTGGGCGCCCAGCTGGGCCACGGCCACACGCGTACGTGTTCGGGATGGATAGCCAACTCGCCTAATACCGAGTCAAAAATATTGTAAAAAAAAACGTCGAACACCGATTTGGCCGAGCTCCGACGCCGTCGAACACCGGGGGTTCACTGTAAATGTAAATGGGGAACCATTAATTGAGCTATGTGTAGAAAGAGGTTTGGTAATAAGTAATACATATTTTATGAAAAAGAGGATAAATAAATATACAAGGTATGATATAGCACGTAAGGAAAGTAGTTTGTTGGATTATGTATTGGTGGATAAAAGGTTGATGGGTAGGCTTCAGGATGTACATGTTTATAGAGGGGCAACAGATATATCAGATCATTATTTGGTTGTAGCTACAGTTAGAGTAAAAGGTAGATGGGACAAAATGAAAATGGCAACAGCAAGTAAGAGAGGTAAAAGTGTATAAACTAAGGGAGGAGGAAGTTAGGGTGAGATATAAGCAACTATTGGCAGAAAGGTGGGCTAGTGCAAGTATGAGTAGTGGGGGGGTTGAAGAGAGTTGGGATAGTTTTAAAAATGCAGTATTAGAATGTGGGGCAGAAGTTTGTGGCTATAGGAGGGTGGGTGCAGGAGGAAAGAGGAGTGAGTGGTGGAATGAAGAAGTAAAGGGTGTGATAAAAGAGAAAAAGGTAGCTTATGAGAGGTTTTTACAAAACAGAAGTGTTAATAGAAGAGCAGAGTATATGGAGAGTAAAAGAAAGGTGAAGAGAGTGGTGAGAGAGTGCAAAAGAAGAGCAGATGAAAGAATGGGAGAGGCTCTGTCAAGAAATTTTGCTGAAAACAAGAAAAATTTTGGAGTGAGATAAACAAGGTAAAAAGCCTAGGGAATGAATGGATTTGTCAGTTAAAAACAGAGTAGGGGAGTTAGTAGATGGGGAGCTGGAGGTATTGGGTAGATGGCGGGAATATTTTGAGTAACTTTTAAATGTCGATGAAAAAGGGAGGCGGTAATTTCATGTACTGGCCAGGAGGTACAACATCGTTTAGGAGTGAAGAAGAGCAGGATGTGAGTGTGGGGAGGTGCGTGAGGCATTACGTAGAATGAAAGGGGGTAAAGCAGCTGGAATTGACGGAATCATGACAGAAATGTTAAAAGCAGGGGGATAGTGCTGGAGTGGTTGGTATTTTTGTTTAATAAATGTATGAAAGAGGGAAGGTACCTAGGGATTGGCAGAGAGCATGTATAGTTCCTTTATATAAAGGGAAGGGGGATAAAAGAGAGTGTAAAAATTATAGGGGAATAAGTTTACTGAGTATACCAGGTAAAGTGTATGGCAGGGTTATTATTGAAAGAATTAGAGGTAAGACAGAGAGTAGGATTGCAGATGAGCAAGGAGGCTTTAGAGTGGGTAGGGGATGTGTAGATCAAGTGTTTACAGTGAAGCATATATGTGAACAGTATTTAGATAAAGGTAGAGAAGTTTTTATTGCATTTATGGATTTAGAAAAGGCATATGATAGAGTGGATAGGGGAGCAATGTGGCAAATGTTGCAAGTGTATGGAATAGGTAGTAAGTTACTGAAGGCTGTAAAGAGTTTTTATGAGGATAGTGAGGCTCAGGTTAGGGTGTGTAGGAGAGAGGGAGATTACTTCCCGGTAAAAGTAGGTCTTAGACAGGGATGTGTAATGTCACCATGGTTGTTTAATATATTTATAGATGGGGTTGTAAAAGAAGTAAATGCTAGGGTGTTGGGGAGAGGGGTGGGATTGAATTATGGAGAATTAAATGCAAAATGGGAGTTGACACAGTTACTTTTTGCTGATGATACTGTGCTTATGGGAGATTCTAAAGAAAAGTTGCAAAGGTTAGTGGACGAGTTTGGGAGAGTGTGTAAAGGTAGAAAGTTAAAAGTGAACATAGATAAGAATAAGGTGATGAGGGTATCAAACGATTTAAATAGAGAAAAATTGGATATCACATTGGAGAGAGGGATTATGGAAGAAGTAAATGTTTTCAGATATTTGGGAGTTGACGTGTCAGCGGATGGGTTTATGAAGGATGAGGTTAACCATAGAATTGATGAAGGAAAAAAGATGAGTGGTGCGTTGAGGTATGTGTGGAGACAAAAAACGTTATCCATGGAGGCAAAGAAGGGAATGTACGAAAGTATAGTGGTACCAACACTCTTATATGGGTGTGAAGCATGGGTTGCAAATGCTGCAGCGAGGAGGAGGCTGGAGGCAGTGGAGATGTCCTGTCTAAGGGCAATGTGTGGTGTAAATATTATGCAGAAAATTCGGAATGTGGAAATTAGGAGAAGGTGTGGAGTTACTAAAAGTACTTGTCAGAGGGCTGAAGAGGGGTTGTTGAGGTGGTTTGGTCATTTAGAGAGAATGGATCAAAGTAGAATGACTTGGAGAGCATATAAATCTGTAGGGGAATTAAGGCGGAGTAGGGGTCGTCCTAGAAAAGGTTGGAGGGAAGGGGTAAAGGAGGTATTGTGGGCGAGGGGCTTGGACTTCCAGCAAGCATGTGTGAGCGTGTTAGATAGGAGTGAATGGAGACAAATGGTTTTTGGGACATGACGATCTGTTGGAGTGTGAGCAGGGTAACATTTTGTGAAGGGATTCAGGGAAACCAGTTAATTGATTTAGTTGGACTTGAGTCCTGGAAATGGGAAGTACAATGCCTGCACTTTAAAGGAGGGGTCTGGGATAGTGACAACTGGGAGGGACTATTCTCAGCTGTCGTATCTGAGCTCCTCTGCAAAGACAGTGATTATGTATGAGTGTGGTGAAAGTGTTGAATGATGATGAAAGTATTTTCTTTTTGGGGATTTTCTTTCTTTTTGGGTCACCCTGCCTCTGTGGGAGACGGCCGACTTGTTAAAAAAAAAAAAAAAAAAAAGCTGTTAGTTGTAAATTTTTTGCCTAGATATGAGAGAATGAGTCTGTGCAGCAAGTGTGCACCATATAAAATAAATCCTGCCCCCACGTAGTGCATAATGGGGAAAAACCCTGTGACCGTATTTTTGGTTTAAAATAGCGAATAATAGTGAATAAAAATTAAAAATGGAAAGCAAGCATAATATAGGAGAGGCCTGGGGATGTATCTGATGAACAGAGGAAATGTTTTTCAGTGCCAGGAATCTCTACATTGTTTATTCTGTACCCTATTTATAAATTGGCAATTTTTTAATTTTGTGCAAAATTGGCCAAATTACCAATTTCTGATCACTTTATTGGATAGTTGAAATAGGTGAATGGGGAGTTTTTTGTACACAATAGATTGGAAGGAATACTAGTGAAATGGCTATGAATGGTCGACTGGAGCAGTGGAATTGGCCTAAAATAGGACTCAGTGGGAAAAATCACTGATGTGTAAATGTTGCAGAGACTGCTAACTTTGTGAGAGCTTAAGTCTGTATGTTTTCCATCAAATTTTGTACTTTTGGTTTCATTACCTTCGGAAAAAGGCTCTATCATTTCATAAGATTTTTTTTTTTTTTAATTCCATGACCTTGAGAGCAATTCTCAGATCAGTGATCTGAGACTAAAGGGGTTAAGCAAAAGCTTGTTTAATTTTTTTGCATTGGCATTATTGCTTAGGTTTCACTTTTGTGCCATGAATAACAAGACAGCAGATAAATCTTAGATTTCTGTTAACATTCAGAATACATTTATATTTATTTTCCTATATTTTTTAATGCAGTTGATCCCTACTTACAACATTGATACTTTCCTGAATTTTTTCTTATCCTGAATGTTTGGCACTTGTAACCAGTTTTTCCATGGACACATTATCTATGGAGGCAAAGAAGGGAATGTATGAAAGTATAGTGGTACCAACATTCTTATATGGGTGTGAAGCTTGGGTTGTAAATGCTGCAGCGAGGAGGAGGCTGGAGGCAGTGGAGATGTCCTGTCTAAGGGCAATGTGTGGTGTAAATATTATGCAGAGAATTCGGAGTGTAGAAATTAGGAGGAGGTGTGGAGTTATTAAAAGTATTAGTCATAGGGCTGAAGAGAGGTTGTTGAGGTGGTTTGGTCATTTAGAGAGAATGGATCAAAGTAGAATGACTAGGAGAGCGTATAAATCTGTAGGGGAAGGAAGGAGGGGTAGGGGTCGTCCTCGAAAAGGTTGGAGGGAGGGGGTAAAGGAGGTTTTGTGGGCGAGGGGCTTGGATTTCCAGCAAGCGTGTGTGAGCATGTTAGATAGGAGTGAATGGAGATGAATGGTTTTTGGGACCTGACGAGCTGTTGGAGTGTGAGCAGAGAAATATTTAGTGAAGGGATTCAGGGAAACCGGTTATTGATTTAGCCGGACTTGAGTCCGGCAGTTTGGAGGGACTATTCTAAACTGTAGTATCTGAGCGCCTCTGCAAAGACAGTGATTATGTATGAGTGAGGTGAAAGTGTTGAATGATGATAAAAGTATTTTCTTTTTGGGGATTTTCTTTCTTTTTGGGTCACCCTGCCTCGGTGGGTGACCGCCGACTTGTTGAAAAAAAATAAAAACTGTTATGATCAGATATGTGTTCCTACATTATGATATTCTATATTTAATTTTGTTTTTCTATTAACAATATCTATTTAATTTTTTTTTTAACACTGGCCATCTTCCCCCAAGGTAGGGTGACCCGGAAAAGTAAAACTTTCACCATCATTCACACTATCACTGTCTTGCCAGAGGCTTGCAGATACGACAGTTTTTATGTCACTCCAAACGGCAAATATCTCAAACCCCTCCTTTTGAATGCAGGCACTGCACTTCCCACCTCCAAGACTCAAGTCCGGCTGACTAGTTTACCTGAATGCTTTCTTGAATGTTACTTTGCTCACACTCCAACACGTCAAGTCATTAAAACCATTTGCCTCCACTCGCACCTATGTAACACGCTCACCACACTTGCTGGAAGTCTAAGCCCCTTGCACACAAAACCTTTACCCCCTCCCTCCAACCTTTCCTAGGATGACTCATACCCTGCCTTCCTTTCACTACAGATTTATACATTTTCCAAGTCATTCTATTTTGTTCCATCCTCTCTAAATGTTTGAACCCCCCTCAACAACCCCTCCTCTGGCTAATACTTTTAGTAACCATGCCTCCTAATATCCAAGCTACAGATTCTCTGCATGATATTCACACTACACATTGCCCTCAGACATGACATCTCCACTGCCTCCAGCCTTCTTATTGCAACATTTACCACCCATGCTTCACACCCATATAAGAGTGTTAGTACCACTATATTCTCATACGTTTCCCTCTTTGCTTCAATAGATAACGTTCCTTGTCCCCACAGACTCCTCAATGCACCACTCGCCTTTTCCTCTCATTAATTCTGTGGTTCACCTCTCCTTCCGTAGACCCATCTGCTGACAAGTTCACTCCCAAATATCTAAGTATCTTCACTTTCTCCATACTCCTCCAGTCTAATATCCAATCTTTCATTACCTAAATTTTTTGTTATCCACGTCACCTTACACTTTCCTATGTTCACTTTGTTTTCTTTTTCTTACTCTTTCAAACTTGTCCACCGTCTGCAACTTTTCTCCAGACTCTCCCAAAAGCACAGTGTCATTAGCAAAAAGTGACTGTGACAACTCCCACTTTGTTAGATTCTTTATCATTTAATCCCACACCTCTTGCCAAGGATTCACTTCTCACACAACCCCATCTGCAAATATTGAACAACCATGGTGACATCATGCATACCTGTTTAAGCTACTTTTACTGGGAAATAATCTCCCTTTCTCCTGCATACTCTAACCTGAGTCTTGCTATCCTTGTAAAAACTCTTAACTGCTTTCAGTAACCTACCATCTATTCCATACAACTGCAGCATCTGCCACAATGCTATCCTGTCCACCCTGTCATAAACCATTTCCAAATCCATAAATGCAATGAAAACTTCTTTACCCTCATCTAAATACTGTTCACTTGTATGCTTTACTGTAAACACTTGGTCTACACATCCCCTACTAGGTCTCTTTGTTCATCTGCAATCCTGCTCTGTCTTACTCTTAATCTTCCAGTGATAACTTCACTATACAGTAGAGCCACGCTTTTCGACGATTCGCCTTTCGGCGTTCCGTTCATACAGCGAGTTCAAATTATGACCAAAACTTTTGTATACAGCGAGGGTCTTTCAGATACGGCGCGCGCCACCCGGTTTGTTTACATTTTCCGTGAGCACATCTCTCTATTATGTAATAATCACTCTTGGGCACATTAAATGTCCAATTTTACTTCATTATAGACATTTTCATTAATCCATTAATGATATTTTCTTCAAAATTATATAAGAAACACATTACATAGCATATAAACATGCTGTTTATATGCTATGTAGGTGTGGTTGCCAGGCGGAGGGAAAACATTACGTAATACTAATAATTATCACACTTGGGCACATTACATGTCTTATTTTACGTTAATATACACATTTTCATTAATCCATCTATAATATTTTCTTCAAAATTATATAAGAAACACGTTACAAAGCATATAAACATGCTGTTTATATGCTATGGTGTTGCCGGGCGGAGGGAAAACATTACGTAATACTAATAATAATCACTTGGGCACATTAAATGTCTTATTTTACGTTAATATAGACATTTTCATTAATTCATCTATGATATTTTCTTCAAAATTATTTAAAAAACACGTTACATAGCATATAAACATGATACATACACCCACAGAATAAAAATTGACGAATATGAGATTTGTTTACCAAGCGACTTTGTAGGAGTGTCGGAAGAATTACGTTTTCTCTAGTCAAACATTGAGGGATAACTGTAGAAAAATATTCCTTTCATATGCCTTCACTCTATATATATAGCTATTCACGACCCTTGTGGGTTTAGCGCTTCTTTTTTATTATGATAATAATAATAATACTATCATTACCTCTGAAAATAGTGTGTTGCACGAGAATGGGAGTGATGCTGTTTGTTTTTGTACTAACTTGTACACAATGTAAGAGTATTTGTATTGTGAGGTAATTATTATTATTATTTTGAGGTAAAAGTTTCACAAACTCTTACAAACGTATGTGAATGAACTAAAAGTGGACACGTATTAATCGCATTCATTTCGCCTGACCGAGTGATCGCCCACTACCTGTTCAGTTTGTTTTTTACCTTGTCTGAACTCCGTATCTCGTTCTCTCTCTCGTTTACTCTTTCGTTAACTATGTAGTTGGCTCTCATTGACTATGGCGTCTAAGCTAAGTTGTGATAAAAAGAGGAGTCGTAAGCCTCTTACTTTAAGTGCCAAGTTAGAAATGATTGAACTCGGTGAACTGACTTTTTTGGGTTATCCTAGGTACTCTACTCATATTCTGCTATGTATGATAATCTATGTAACTGTATTTGTGTATACCTGAATAAACTTACTAACAAGGTATATGTTGATCACTGATATAGCCATCAAATACAGTTATATATAGCAGCAGATGTGTAGATAACCCAGGATAACCCAAGAGTGTCAGCTGGGGATTGCAAGTTAAAACCTATGATTGTCTGGCATTTATATGCATTTAGAAGTGGAAAAAAATGGAGTTCTGCTTTTCGGCGATGTCTGCTTTAAGGCACTAGCCTGGAACCTAACCTGCCGTATAAGTGGGGCCCTACTGTACACCTTTCCAGGTATACTCAACAGGCTTGTTCCCCTATAATTTTTACACACTTTTGTCCCCTTTTCCTTTATAGAAAGGAACTATGCATGCTTTCTCAACTTATTAATCTTGCTCCAAAACTTTATTCTTCTCAGCAAAATTTATTGACAGCATTTCACCCACTCTTATTTGTTCTCCTTTTACATTCCTTCACCACTCTCTTAGCCTCTCTTTCTCTCCATATACTCCTTCCTCCTCAGTAGGCATATTCTATAATTTTTACACTCTTTTTGTCCCTCTTCCCTTTATATAAAGGAGCTATGCATGCTCTCTGCTAGGTACCTTCCCTCTTTCATACATTTATTGAACAAAAGTACCAACCACTCCAAAACTATATCCCAATCTGCTTATAACATTTTAGTCTTGATCCCATCAATTCCAGCTGCTTTACCCCCTTTCATGCTACCCAGTGCCTCAAGACCTTCACACTCACATCTGGCTCTTCTTCACTCCTAAAAGATATTATACCTCCCTGGGCAATGCATGAAATCACTGCCTCCCTCTCTTCATCATCATTTAAAAGTTCCTCTAATTATGTATTATGGGTAATTTTACAATAGCACTGTTTCTTGGTGACTAGTAAAAAATATAATAGAGCATGAATGAGAAATAAGGAAGGAATTAACTATTGAGTATGTAATGCGAGTCCAACACGTGTGAATGAATTAATATAAACATAAATACAATATCAATGCCTGTGGTGAAAACATAAGAGGAAAATGTTATAATTTTGCTGTAATTTTTTTATTATTTACTTGACAGTTTATTGTCACTAATTACAAAGCCTGAACTCACCATGAATGCATAAAATGAACACAGGCAAAATGTGAATGCTTTTGGTTAAAAATAGGCAAGGAAAGAGACTATATTAAAAATTTGTGCATAGCAGGCTAGCCTAAAGTTTTGTTAAATACAGTACATATTTAATCTGGAAATTTAATCATGGCAAACTGCCCTTGGCCTCAAGGTTAATGGGATTTGACTATTTATGATGTAGTTATTTCAGCTATAATTAGTGTGCAAGTATATATAATATTTAGTTAGTCTAAAAGTTTTAATTTAATGTCTTTCTTTTATGCAGGCAGCATTTATGCGTCAACATAGAATAGAAATGAACTGGCGAGCTACACCTCTACGACCACCAAGAGTTCTGAAGGGCCATGATGACCATGTCATAACTTGCCTACAATTTTCTGGCAACACTATAGTGTCAGGGTCTGATGACAACACACTTAAAGTCTGGAATGCCACATCGGGCAAGGTGAGTCATTAACTTGAGTTTTTCATACTGTATAGTAACCATCTTCACCGAAGATTTATCATCATCATCATACTGGTATGTGGTGTACCCCATTTTCTCTCTCTCTCTCTCTCTCTCTCTCTTTCTTTTTCTCTCTTTTTCTCTCTTTTTCTCTCTCTTTTTCTCTCTTTCTCTCTTTCTCTCTTTTTCTCTTTCTCTTTTTCTCTTTCTCTTTTTCTCTTTTTTTCTCTCTCTTTTTTCTCTTTTTCTCTTTTTCTCTTCTTTTTCTTCTCTTTTCTCTCTCTCTTCTCTTCTTTCTTTTCTCTCTCTCTTCTCTCTCTCTTCTCTCTTCTTTCTCTCTCTTTCTCTCTCTCTTTCTCTCTCTTTCTCTCTCTCTTTCTCTCTCTCTTCTCTCTCTCTCTCTCTCTCTTCTCTCTCTCTTCTCTCTCTTTCTCTCTCTCTCTCTCTCTCTCTCTCTCTCTCTCTCTCTCTCTCTCTCTCTCTCTCTCTCTCTCTCTCTCTCTCTCTCTCTCTCTCTCTCTCTCTCTCTCTCTCTCTCTCTCTCCCTTTTAACCCTTTCGGGTTTTTGGTCGTACTAGTACATCTTACGCACTGGGGTTATTGACGTACTAGTACGCCTAAATTCTAGTGCCCTCAAATCAAGCAGAAACAGGCTGTTAGGCCTAGATGTGATAGAATGGGTCTGTGCGGTCAGTGTGCGCAGTATAAAAAAATTCCTGCACCACACAGTGCATAATGAGGAAAAAAACTCTGACCGTGTTTTTGGTTTAAAACAGCGACTTTGCAGTCTATTTTCGTATGGTATTTATTGTTGTATTCTCGTTTTCTTGTTCTTATTTGATAGAATGGAAGATATATTACAGAAATAGAGATGATTTTGATTGGTTTGACAATAACAAGTACCTTGAAATTGAGCTCAAAGTAGCGAAAATGTTCGATTTTTGACGATGTTCAAGAGTAAACAAATCACACCATGCGTCCAATACACATCAACTGGCGAGTCTAATATTCATGCACAAGTGCTCTGATATTATTTATACAATTTTTACAATGATGCAGTTGTATACATAACAATAAATCTTCTATTTTTTTGTGAGAATAAAAATTCAAAATGGAAAGCAAAAGTAATGTAAGAGGGGCTTTGAGACGTTACTAATGAACAGAGAAGATGTTATTTTAGTGCCAGGAATGTCTGTCTTGTTTAATATGGATCCTATTTTGAAATTGGCATCGTTTGAAATTTGTGTGAAATTGGCCAAATTGCCATTTTCTGACCACTATTTTGGGTAGTTGAAATTGGTAAATAGGCGGTTTCTTGTACTCAATCGATAGAAGAAATGGAGTTCTAGCGAAATAGCTATAATTTTAGTAGACTGAAACATTGGAATGTGCCGAAAATAGGGCTCAAAGTGGGCGAAATCGCCGTTGCGTAAGTGTCATGGCTACCGCTAAATTCGCGAAAGCATAATTCCGTTAGTTTTCGATCAAATTTCATAATTTTTGTGGCGTTATAATCGGAAAAAGATTCTCTATCATTCCATAAGAATTTTTTTTTTTTTTTTTTTTTTAAATTCGTGGACCCTGAGAACGAGTTTCAGAGACCCCCCTTGGACCCCCAAAGGGTTAACACAGAGTTTGACAAGGTTATGTTAAGGATCCCTAGCTTTATTGACAAGCTAAGAGCTGTTACCTACATCAGCTCATTTGAAAGCATTTTCTTTTGTTATGAAACATACAAGTAGGGAAAAGGATGAAGTTGGAGCCATTTGTGGGCCAGCATTTTCATTTGATCAACTGACTTTATCTCGTTGACATCATGATACTGTACGAATGTGTTCCAGACTCGAGTCATCCTGGGGATAAATGATCTCAGATGAAGCGATGTTCTGGAGAAGGGTACAGCAAGAGTGAAGTTGCTGCTTTCTGCCCGTCTTGTGGTATGGAAGCTTGCTTCTTGTTGTCCTTGAAGTGGAGCCAAGTGTGGTACTTTGATAATGTTGGTCTTGTACATAACAGTAAGGCCACCCACATCCCTCCTGTGTTGAAGGCTCTGCTGAAATGACACATCTCTCCAGGATGGGTCCAAGCGAGAGATGAGACGTATTGCTTTGTTTTCTACTCTGTCAAGCAGTCGCAGATGAGAGGGAGGGCAGGCAAACCAAGAAAGTGGAGCATACTCAAGGTGTGAGCATACTTGTTCCTCATACAGAATCTTGCAACCCTTACTGTCAAGCAGATGCGAGATACGGCAAAGTGCTGTAAGCTTCCTGGCTGCCTTGTTTGCAAGATTTACAGCGTGGTTCTTCATGGTCAGTTTGGAGTTAAATTTCACCCCAAGGATATCAGTTTCTTCCCCAGGTACCAACACTCTCCCATTCATACTTATTACTGCACCAGCATTGCCATTATGGTGCCTAGAGACCATCATCATTTGTGTTTTCTCAGGTTCAAATGTTACTTGCCATCAGATTCCCCAAGCTGATATAGCTCTTAGGTGGTGATTGATGTAGCTTAGAGCAGCTGGCATTTCTTCTCATGGATAAGTGAATGTTAGAGTACAGTCGTCTGCATATGCATGGGATTCTGGGATGAGATGAAGGTCGTTGAAGTAGACATTCCATAACAATGGTCCTAGCACACTTGTGGAACACTTGCCCCAATAGGATGTCTTGCTGATTCTGTTCCATTGAGAACTACCCTTAGAGATCTACCATGATGGTAATCACTGAGGAGGCATACCATAGAGCCTGCTATTCCCAGTGCTTGCAGTTTTGCCAAGAGTCCCTGGTGCCACACTCGGTCGAAAGCACCAGCAATGTCCAATGCAACAACACAACTGACTTTGGATTCATCCAGTGACTGTCTGCCATTTAATGGAGAGGTTTAACAACAGATCAGCAGCAGAGTAACCTTTCCTGAAGCCATATTGATGGTCACAAAGTAGTGAGTGGTAGTCAAAAAACTGTCATTTGTTTTGAGATTGTCTCAAGGATCTTGCCAGTGATTGACTGGAGTGACACTGGTCTGTAGTTGCTGATTTCTGCTCTGCTCTTCTTTTTGTGAACAGGGACTACATTTGCCTCTTTCCACAGTACTAGGCAGTGCTGAAAGATGTGAGTTAGAGGTGCTACTAGCTGGTCTGCACATCTTCTCAGCAATCTTGGGCTCAACTTGTCTGGGCCCACAGCCTTTTCTTGGAAATGCACCTTCTCTCTCCCTCTCCCTCCCTCTCCCTCTCTCTCCTTCTCTCCCTCTCCCTCTCCCTCTCCCTCTTTCCCTCTCCCTCTTTCCCTCTCCCTCTTTCCCTCTCCCTCTTTCCCTCTCCTTCTTTCCCTCTCCTTCTTTCCCTCTCCTTCTTTCCCTCTCCCTCTCTCTCCCTCTCTCTCTCTCCCTCTCCCTCTCTCTCTCTCTCCCTCTCTCTCTCCCTCTCTCTCTCTCTCCTCTCTCTCTCTCCCTCTCTCTCTCTCTCCCTCTCTCTCTCTCTCCTCTCTCTCTCTCTCTCCTCTCTCTCTCTCTCTCCCTCTCTCTCTCCCTCTCTCTCTCTCTCCCTCCTCTCCCTCTCTCCCTCTCTCCCCTCTCCCTCTCTCCCCCTCTCCCTCCTCCCCCTCTCCCTCTCCCCCTCCCCCCTCTCCCTCTCTCCCTCTCTCCCCCTCTCCCTCTCCCTCTCTCCTCCTCTCCCCTCTCTCCTCCCTCTCTCTCCCTCTCCCTCTCTCCCTCTCTCCCCTCTCTCTCTCCTCTCCCTCTCTCTCCCTCTCTCTCCCTCCTCTCCCTCTCTCTCCCTCTCTCCCCCTCTCCCTCCCTCTCTCCCTCCCCTCTCTCCCTCCCCTCTCCCTCTCCCTCTCTCCCTCTCTTTCCCCCTCTCTCTCTTCCCTCTCCCTCTCTCCCTCTCCCCTCTCTCCCTCCCTCTCTTCCCTCTCCCCTCTCTCTCCCCCTCTCTCCCTTCCCCCTCTCTCCCTCCCCTCTCTCCCTCCCCCTCTCTCCCTCCCCTCTCTCCCTCCCCTCTCCCTCCCCCTCTCCTCCCCCTCTCCCTCCCCTCTCTCCCTCCCCTCTCTCCCTCCCCTCTCTCCCTCCCTCTCTCCCTCCCCTCTCTCCCTCCCCCTCCCTCCCCTCTCTCCCCTCTCCTTTCCCCTCTCTCCTCCCTCTCTCCCCCTCTCTCTCCCTCCCTCTCTCTCCTCCCCCTCTCCCCCTCTCCCCTCTCCCTCCCCCCCTCCCTCCCCCCCTCTCCCTCCCTCCTCCCCCCTCTCCCTTCTCCTCCTCTCTCTCCCTCTTCTCTCCCCCCCCTCTCTCTCTCTCCTCTCTCTCTCTCCTCTCTCTTCCTCTTCCTCTCTCTCCCTCTCTCTCCCTCCCTCTCCTACCTGCACCTACTTTCTTTTATCAATACGTATGTACCAAAATGGTTGGGCCACTTACCTTTTTTGCTCCCCTTCCTCACCCCCCACCCACCCTTTTACCACATTCTATCCTTACCTATCCTTCTTCCTCCCCCAACTTTTCTCACCACATTACATGCTACCCAAACCACAACACATCCTTTCTTCCACCTGCACACTGATGACACATTGCTTTTGGGAGGTTCTGAGAAGTTGCAAAATCTGGTGGAGGAGCTTGGAAAGTGTTATGAATGTTGGACTTTAAAAGTGAAAACAGTTAAAGCAAGATGATGATACTAAGAAATCAAGTGTTAAAGCATTGAAAGATTGGAAATCAGGTTGTAGGGAGGGACTATAAAGGATGTGATTTTTTTCTTTTTTTTTTCTCAACACATTGGCTATTTCCCACCGAGGCAGGGTGATCCCCCCAAAAAAAGAAAAACATAAAAAGAAAGAAAAACTTTTATCATTCAACACTTTCACCATCACTCATACATAATCGCTGTCTTTGCAGAGGCGCTCAGATACGACAGCTTAGACGTCCCTCCAAACTGCCAATATCCCAAACCCCTCCTTTAAAGTGCAGGCATTTTACTTCCCATTTCCAGGAATCAAGTCCGGCTAACCGGTTTCACTGAATCCCTTCACAAAATATTACCCTGCTCACACTGCAACAGCTCGTCAAGTCCCAAAAACCATTCATCTCCATTCAATCCTGTCTAACTCGCTCATACACGCTTGCTGGAAGTCCAAGTCCCTAGCCCACAAAACCTTTACCCCTCTCTCCAACCTTTTCGGGGACGACCCCTACCCCGCCTTCCTTTCCCTACAGATTTATACGTTCTCCAAGTCATTCTACTTTGTTCCATTCTCTCTAAATGACCATACTACCTCAACAGCCCCTCTTCAGCCCTCTGACTAATACTTTTAGTAACTCTACACCTCCTCTTAATTTTCACACTATGAATTCTCTGCATAATATTTACACCACACATTGCCCTTAGACACATCTCCACTGCCTCCAGGCACCTCCTCGCTGCAGCATTTACAACCCATGCTTCACACTCATATAAGAGTGTTGGCACCACTATTCTCTCGTACATTCTTTTCTTTGCCTCCATAGATAACATTCTTTGTCTCCACAGATACCTTGATACACCACTCACCTTTTTATCTTCATCAGTTCTATGGTTAACCTCATCCTTCATAAACCCATCCGCAGACACGTCAACTCCCAAATATCTGAAAACATTCACTTCTTCCATACTCTCTCCCTCCAATGTGATATCCAATTTTTTATTTATCTAAATCGTTTGATACCCTCATCACCTTACTCTTATCTATGATCACTTTCAACTTTCTACCTTTACACACCCTCCCAAACTCGTCCACTGATCTTTGCAACTTTTCTTTAGAATCCCCCAAAAGCATAGTATCATCAGCAAAAAGTAACTGTGTCACTTCCATTTTGTATTTGATTCCCCATAATTTAATCCCACCCCTCTCCCCAACACCCTAGTATTTACTTCTTTTACAACCCCATCTATAATTGTTAAACAACCATAATGACATTACACATCCCTGTCTAAGACCTACTTTTACTGGGAAGTAATCTTCCTCTCTCCTACACACCCTAACCTGAGCCTCACTATCCTCATAAAAACTCTTTACAGCATTTAGTAACTTACTACCTATTCCATACACTTGCAGCATCTGCCACATTCCTCGCCTATCCACTCTATCATATGCCTTTTCTAAATCCATAAATGCAATAAAACTTCCCTACCTTTATCTAAATACTGCTTCAATGTAATCACCTGATATACACATCCCCTACCCATTCTAAAGCCTCCTTTCTCATCTGCAATCCTGCTCTCTGTCTTACCTCTAATTCTTTCAGTAATAACCCTACCCTACACTTTACCTGATATACTCAGTAAACTTTTTCCCCTATAATTTTTACAATCTCTTTTGTCCACCTTCCCTTTATATAAAGGAATTATACACACTCTCTGCCAGTACCTAAGTACCTTCTCCCCCTGCTTTTAACATTTCTGTCATGATTCCGTCAATTCCAGCTGCTTTACCCCCTTTCATTCTACATAATGCCTCACGTACCTCCCCCACACTCACACCCTGCTCTTCTTCACTCCTAAAAGATGTTATACCTCCCTGGCCAGTGCATGAAATTACTGCCTCCCTTTCTTCATCGACATTTGAAAGTTCCTGAAAATATTCCCGCCATCTACCCAATACCTCCAGCTCCCCATCTACTAACTCCCCTACTCTGTTTTAACTGACAAATCCATTCGTTCCATAGGCTTTCTTAACTTGTTTATCTCGAAAAAAAATTCTTATTCTCAGCAAAATTTCTTGACAGTGCCTCTCCTACTCTATTATTTGCTCTCCTTTTGCACTCTCTCACCACTCTCTTCACCTTTCTTTTACTCTCCATATAGTCTGCTCTTATCACTTCTGCTTTGTAAAAACCTCATAAGCTACCTTTTTCTCTTTTATCACACCCTTTACCTCATCATTTCATCAATCACTCCTTTTTCCTCCTGCACCCACTCTCCTATAGCCACAAACTTCTGCTCCACATTCTAATACTGCATTTTTAAAACTATCCCATTCCTCTTCAACCCCCCTTTCCCTACCCATACTTGCACTAGCCCACCTTTCTGCCATTAGTTGCTTATATCTCACCCTAACTTCCTCCTCCTTTAGTTTTTATAAACTTTCACCCCTCGCTTACTGTTGCCATTTTCCTTTTGTCCCATTTACCTCTTACTCTAACTGTAGCTACAACTAGATAATAATCCAATATATCCGTTGCCCCTCTATAAACGTGTACATCCTGAACCCTACCCATGAACCTTTTATCCACCAATACATAATCTAACAAACTATTTTCATTACTTGCTATATAATATTTTGTATACTAATTTATCCTCTTTTACATAAAATATGTATTACTTATTACAAAACCTCTTCCTACACATAGTTCAATTAAAGGCTCCCCATTTTCATTTACCCCTGGCACCCCAAATTTACCTACTACTCCCTCTACTACATTTTTACCCACTTTAGCATTGAGATCCCCAACCATAAGTACACTCTCACTTGGTTCAAAACTTCCCACGCACTCGCTCAACATTTCCCAAAATCTCTCTCTCCTCTACACTTCTCTATTCTCCAGGTGCATAAACACTTACTATAACCCACTTTTCACATCCAGCCCACATTACTCCACATAATCCTTGAATTTATACATTATATTCCTTCTTTTCCTGCCATAACTTATCCTTCAACATTATTGCTACTCCTTCTTTAGCTCTAACTCAATTATAAACCCCCTGACCTAATCCCATTTATTTCTATCCACTGAAACTCCTACCCCCCTTCAGCTTTGTTTCACTTAGAGCCAGGGCATCCAGCTTCTTTTCGTTCATAACGTCCACAATCATCTCTTTCTTATCATTCACACTACATCCACACACATTCAAACATCCCACTTTGACGGTTTTCTTTTTTCTTTTTAGTAGGCTATACGGGAAAAGGGATTGCTAGCCCATTGCTCTCGGCATTTTAGTTGACTTTTACATCACGCATGGCTTATGCAGGAAAGATTCTTATTCCACTTCCTCATGGATATGAAAGGAAAAGTAATAAGAACAAGAACTATTTTTTATTATTTTTTTTATTAACACATCGGCCGATTCCCACCAAGGCAGGGTGGCCCGAAAAAGAAAAACTTTCATCATCATTCACTCCATCACTGTCTTGCCAGAAGGGTGCTTTACACTACAGTTATAAAACTGCAACATTAACACCCCTCCTTCAGAGTGCCGGCACTGTACTTCCCATCTCCAGAACTCAAGTCCGGCCTGCCGGTTTCCCTGAATCCCTTCATAAATGTTACTTTGCTCACACTCCAACAGCACGTCAAGTATTAAAAACCATATGCCTCCATTCACTCCTATCAAATACGCTCACACATTTGATAAAATCAAAGAAAACTCAGATGAGTATGTATACATAAACGTGTACATGCATGTGTAGTGTGACCTAAGTATAAGTAGAAGTAGCAAGACGTACCTGAAATCTTGCGTGTTTGTGAAACAAAAGAGACAACAGCAGTCCTACCATCATGTAAAACAAATACAGGCTTCTGTTTTACACTCACTTGGCAGTACGGTATTACCTCCCTAGGCGGTTGCTGTCTACCAACCTACTACCTATTAACCATGTGATTGTATGTAGATATTTTGAACTGGATATAATAGATTTGTCTAGGAAAGATAGGTGAATCATAAAATAGATGTGGAGGGGGAGAGGAGGTAGGTGAGAGGCATAAGTGGAAAAGAGTCTCAGTTTAGGCAACAACAACAACAAAAAAGTACCAAGGTACTTTATATGGTAGTACCAGCACTTTCATGTGGGTGTGAGGTATAGTCTGTAATGTTTCAGGGAGGAAGCTGGAAGCAGTGGAGAGGTTGTATGGTGGTATGAAAAGTATAATTCTGAGAATGGGGGATGGGGTTTTGAGGTGGTTTCATCATTTAGAACAGGAAGATAGATTACCTCGACTAAGAGAATTTATAAATCTGTTGTGATTGGAAGCAGGGGTAGGGGATAACCCAGGAAGGAGATTTTTATTGGGCTTGATTATCCAGTAGGAGTGTTTGAGCATGCTGTTTCGGAGTGAATGGAAGCAAGTGGTTTCTGGGATTTGACCTGTTCTTTAAGTATGAGCAAGGTAACATTTATGGAGGAATTTAGGTAAATCTCTGAGCTGGACTTGAGCTTTGGAGGTGAGAAGCACATCAAAGGATGGGTGGAGATGTTGCAGTTAAGAGGGCTATTTGAATTGTAATGTTTACACTTTTATGGCAGGATTGCTATTGAGTGATTGATGATGAAGTATCTTCACCGGGTGCCAGATCAAACCAGGCTGTGATGGATATGTGGGGCAGCGGGCCTCCAGCAGCAACAGCCTGGTTGACCAAGCAAGCACCAGACGAGCCTGGACCATGGCCGGGCTCAGAGAGTAGATAAACTCTCGAAACTCTTCAAAGGTATATCAAAGGTAGTGGTAGACAGCAGATGTGGAAAAAAAATATTGATGGTTTAGCAATTGATACTGCATTGGTAATTCAGCAGTTGATCAGTTTCCTGTTGCTCACCAACTAGCTGCACTGTCCGGTACCAGTTATGCATTTACTTCTACTGTCCATTTAGATTTGTAATTATAATTGATCATTGTTTTAGTTCTAAATGAATAATATTTTTGCAGTGCATGAGAACACTGACAGGACACACTGGAGGTGTGTGGTCATCACAGATGTCTGGTAACCTTATAGTAAGTGGGAGCACAGACCGGATGCTGCGAGTGTGGGATGCAGAGACTGGGGAGTGCCATCACACACTATACGGACACACTTCTACAGTCCGATGTCTTCACCTACATGGCAGCAAGTATGTATGCGCAAGCCTTGGTGACTGGCTGCCATTTTTATTTGTGTATTAATCTCTGTTGACAGCAGGATTGTAATTTGCAGTGGGGATCTGTTGACACACTAGGAACATAACCAGATAACTTTTTTTTTTTTTTTTTTTTTTTTTGCTCTGGTAAAATCAGCTGTCCACTCAATTTTGCCTCCTCCCACCTCTTACTTAGCTTGAGTTTTCTCACAGGCTGGAGTCCTCTAGTGGCCAGCCTTAGGGTTAAAACATTAGTTGTTAACCAAACATGTTCAGTCTGCTCAAGGGGGTAACCTCTCCAGCCTGTGCCTTATTTACTCGTCCTCTACTGGGTCTGAGCTGTGTGTTAAGATTTGTGTGGGTCATCTGGCTCATCAAGACTTCATGTTAGAGATAGCTATTCATTATATCTTAGCTTACTGTGTTTATGAGCATGTGTCCTGAAAGTGCCTCCTCAGCTTGCTGCAATGTTTTGTTAACCAGGGAGAAGTAATACTTGTGCATTATTGAGAAGGATCCTCATTTGATGCTCTTAGTGCTGCAGTGGCAGGGAGTATTGCTTGACTTCACAAATCTCTGCCTTGCCATCCCTCGTGACTTGGGATTTCCTCACTTTGGTCTTCCTGACAAAGGAATCAATGTAGAATGTATGTCTGGGGTTTGTAATTTTATTAATATGCTAAATACCAGCATCATTATTGGGTAGAGAGAGCCGTAAATCTGATGTCTTTGTCTCCAGAACAGTGCTTGAATCCACAAACATGTAGTAGCTAAGTTCCCAGAAATCCTTGATTTCTTTAACCCTTTCACTGTCGAGACCCCTGCTCACAAACTTGCTCTAAGTGTCAAAGAATTTAAAAAAATATATATTTTTTCTTATGAAATGATAGAGAATCTTTTCTCAATGGTGATGACACCAAAAGTACGAAATTTGATGGAAAACTTATGGAATTACACTCTCGTGAAGTTAGCAGTCTCGGCGATATTTACGCATCAGCGATTTCGCTCACTTTGAGCCCTATTTTCGGCCAATTCCATTGTTCCAGTTCACCAAACTCGTAGCTATTTTGCTAGAACTCCATTTGTTCTATCGATTGAGTACAAGAAACCTCCCATTTACCAATTTCAACTACCAAATAGTGATCAGAAATTGGTAATTTGGCCAATTTCATACACAATTCAAGTAAGGCCAATTTCAAAATAGGGTCCAGAATTAACAATACAAACATTCCTAGCACTAAAATAACATTTTCTCTGTTCATTAGTCAAGTCTCCAGGCCCCTCTTATATTACACTTGCTTTCCATTTTGAATTTTTATTCACACAAAAAATAGAACATTTCTTAGGAATACATCTTGACAGTGGCCTCAAATTTCAGACACACATACAACAAATCTCCAAGAAAGTCTCAAAGACCGTGGGAATACTATCCAAGATACGGTACTATGTTCCACAACCAGCTCTCCTTACCCTATATCACTCACTCATTTACCCCTACCTCACCTATGGAATCTGCGCATGGGGCTCTACATCAATAACTCATCTCAGACCACTAATAACACAACAAAAGGCAGCAGTTAGAATGATAACAAATTCTCACTCCAGGCAACATACTCCACCAATATTCAAAAACCTAAACTTACTCACCATACAAGACATCCATACTTTTTACTGTGCCTATTACATACATAGAAAACACTATGCAGATATTAACCCACCACTCAAACTTCTCCTTACTAATTTTAACAGGACACATGACCATAACACTAGACACAGATCACTCCTCGATGTTCCCCGTGTCCACCTAACACTATGTAAAAACTCAATGCACATAAAAGGCACGAAAATTTGGAATTCATTACCTGTCATTGCCAAAGAAACCCTACCTGTACCCCAATTCAAAACGATGCTAAAAAACCACCTTCTCACCCAAAGATAATTGCTCCATATCAACCATTCCCAGCAAAGTAGAATAATAACTTAATGTAAAACCTGACTTTAAAGTCAATGTAATGTATGAATGAACGAATGAATGAATGTAAAACCTGTTATGAATAATACTTACTTAGCTAATTATTCCCACAACACTTACATTATAATGACCACGTAAACTAACTGCAATGCAATTAATTGTTTTAAATTGTTATCTCACTCACTTAGTTGCATTGCTACAATAAATTGCTACAATTAATAGATATGTTCAACTTATATTCAAACTTTAAAACTTAGATATGCAACTTTACTTATTTTATAAATTATCAACCATAACTTTTTATTATTTTATTATTACTATTGCTTTAATTTGTTTAATCTGATTTAATTAATTTTATAATGAAGACAAAAGTACAAAACTATGTTCAAATTTCATAGCCTAAATACTCACCTTTACTCATTGTATACTATCTACAAAAATTCTTACAATCTAGTTTTAAGTTAATTTTAAGTCTGCCCAAAATGCCCTGCATACTAGGGGCTTTTGGCATGTACACCTCATGTAATCTCAATAACCAAATGTAATTCTTTGTATCATGTCCAAATAAAAATTATTATTATTACTGTTATGCAGACTAATGCATTATTGTAAAAATGATATAAATAGTGTCATCATATTTGTGAAAGCATATTAGACCCATCAGTTGACGTGTATTGGACGCGTGATGTGACTTATTTACTCTTGAATGTCACAAAAATCGAACATTTCCGCTACTTCGAGCTCAATTTCAAGGTACTTTTAGTCCATAAACCATTCAAAATCATCTCTATTTCTATAATATATCTTCCATTCTATCAAATGAGACCAAGCAAATAAGAATACAACCATAAATACATATGAAAATACACCGCAAAGTTGGTGTTTTAAATGAAAAACAAAGTCGGAGTACACACACAACCCGCACATATAAAAGGAGAGGAGCTTACGACGATGTTTCGGTCCGACTTGGACCATTTACAAAGTCACACTAACACGAAGGACAAGAGGAAGGGGTATTTATAGGCAGGCAGACAGGGGAGGGCACAAGAAAGTGGTGGAGGGGTAATGGAGGTAGTAGTGATGGTGGTAGTGGTAGTAGTAGTGGAGTCAGTCATAAGCTAGGAAAGGAGCACTGCAAAGATGCTGACGGCAGGTAAGGGTAAGAACAAGAACACAGTGGGGAAAAATAAAATGAAATAAAATAGAGGACAGATACAAGGCAAAAGAAAAGAAAAGAAAGAGAACCCAGAGGAGAAAGGAGAAAGAGGAGAAGGGGGAAGAGAAAGAGGGGGAAGGAATCAGGTTAAGTTACGGGTGTTCTGAAGTTTGGAGCATTTAACAATGTAATGGGAGAGGAAAGCATCTACAGAGACAAAGCCAGGGCTAAGATTCATACAGGGAAAGTTGTGTATAAGGGAGGATTCAACCAAACGGCGACTGTGAAAGTTGGACGTAGGGTAGACAGTTTTAGCAGTTTTTTTCTCATGCACTGTGGGCTGCAGGATTTTTTTTTATACTGTGCACACTGACCACTCAGACCCATTCTCTCATATGTAGGCCTACCAGCTTTCTTTTGCAAGATTGGAAGCTGCTAGAATTTTGGCGTAATATTACTGCACCGTCACTGGCTTGCAAGCCGTAATATTACGGCACAGACAGTAAAAGGGTTAATATTGGTTCATGACTCTGATGTGCATAGCAAAGAAAGTGATGTTCAGTGGGTATTCACCCTGATTCTCCCCCCCCCTCCCCCCAAAAAAATAGAAATTTGTGGTTGTCAGTAGAGACAAATGGTTTTTGGGACCTGACAAGCTGTTGGAGTGTGAGCAGGGTAATATTTTGTGAAGGGAGTCAGGGAAACCAGTTAGCCGGACTTGAGTCCTGGAAATGGGAAGTACAATGCCTGCACTTTAACCCTTAAACTGTCCACACGTAGATATACGTTCACGTGCGTACTGCTCCGAACGTTGATCTACGTTTTATTTTTCATTCCTTCAAATTTAGTGCGATAGGCCTGAGTCGCCTAGACATGAGAGAATGGATCTGCGCCCTCAGTGTGCGCAGTATTAAAAAAATCTGGGACCACTTAGTACCTTGTGGGAGCACCAGTTCAATTGAGTGCCAGCTAGAGCAAATACTGTTGCAAACACCAGGGATTCACTGATGTCATGTCGCATTAACACTCCCCTTATAAGAGGAAAGTAAAAATTGGTTAGATAAATTTATGAGTGGCTGTGGGTGGGTGTGAGTTGGACCTGACTAGCTTGTGCTACTAGGTCTGATGCCATGCTCCTTCCTTCAGAGGATGTGACCTGACTAGGTGGGTCATTGGTCTAAGCTCGGGGGTGACATGGACCTGCCTTGCCTGGGCCAGTAGGCCTGCTGCAGTGTTCCTTCTTTCTTATGTTCTTATGTATTCGGCAGGCTGGCTGGCTTTGGCTGTCTCTCTATCTGTCTATATCTTTGTCTGTCTATATATCTATCTATATCTATATGCCCTATATCTCTCTCTCTCTCTCTCACATGTACACATAAGTACAGTTATTATACATAGTGTAAATTACCTAGGATAACCCAAAAATTACAGGCAAAGTGCTATACAATGCTTGTAGATATAATAAGCATGACTAGCAAGTAATACGCATCGTCACTTCTGCATCGTGTATAATACCTGTTGGCTTACGAGCCGCACTCTGAGACTGAGACAAGCAGACGGAAAGACACACACAGGCAGACAGAAAGACACATAAGCAGAGTTAGACAGAAATAAGCAGAGCTAGACAAACAGACAGACAGATACATTGAAAAAGGGAGGGTTCCCTCCAGCACTGCTGACATTTATCAAATGTCACTGGGCTGTCAAGAGTTATCTGACACTTGTCAACACACCATTCTTCAAGGAGTTTCATATACTCCAGGCAGACAGAAAGACAGATAAGCAGAGCTAGACAGACACAGACAGAGAGATAGACAGATTCAGACAAACAGATTCAGACAAACAGATTCAGACAGACAGACAGATTCAGACAGACAGATTCAGACAGACAGACAGATTCAGACAGACAGACAGATTCAGACAGACAGACAGATTCAGACAGACAGACAGATTCAGACAGACAGACAGATTCAGACAGACAGACAGATTCAGACAGACAGACAGATTCAGACAGACAGACAGATTCAGACAGACAGATTCAGACAGACAGACAGATTCAGACAGACAGACATATTCAGACAGACAGACAGATTCAGACAGACAGACAGATTCAGACAGACAGACAGACAGACAGATAGATACAGAGTGAAAGAGCAAGGGTTCCCTGCACACATTCATTCATTCATCAATGTCACTGCCTTATCAGTAGTTATCTGGCAATTGTCATAACACCATTCTTCAAGGAGTTTCATATATACTCCTGGATGTCTAAAACATTGCTGGGACCTATAAATACTTCGTATATATTTATAGACCATGGGGAAGTGGAAAAGAATCTTTCCTCCGTAAGCAATGCGTGTCGTATGAGGCGACTAAAATGCCGGGAGCAATGGGCTAGTAACCCCTTCTCCTGTACACATTTACTAAAAAAGAGAAGAAAAACTTTATAAAACTGGGTTCTTTGAATGTGCGTGGATGTAGTGCGGATGATAAGAAAGAGATGATTGCTGATGTTATGAATGAAAAGAAGTTGGATGTCCTGGCCCTAAGCGAAACAAAGCTGAAGGGGGTAGGCGAGTTTCAGTGGGGAGAAATAAATGGGATTAAGTCAGGTGTATCTGAGAGAGTTAGAGCTAAGGAAGGGGTAGCAATAATGTTGAAGGATCAGTTATGGAAGGAGAAGAGGGAATATAAATGTATAAATTTAAGGATTATGTGGATTAAAATAAGGGTCAGATGCGAAAAGTGGGTCATAATAAGCGTGTATGCACCTGGAGAAGAGAGGAGTGTAGAGGAGAGAGAGAGATTTTGGGAGATGTTAAGCGAATGTATAGGAACTTTTGAACCAAGTGAGAGAGTAATTGTGGTAGGGGACCTAAATGCTAAAGTAGGAGAAACATGTAGAGAGGGTGTGGTAGGTAAGTTTGGGGTGCCAGGTGTAAATGATAATGGGAGCCCTTTGATTGAACTTTGTATAGAAAGGGGTTTAGTTATAGGTAATACATATTTTAAGAAAAAGAGGATAAATAAGTATACAAGATATGATGTAGGGCGTAATGACAGTAGTTTGTTGGACTATGTATTGGTAAATAAAAGACTGTTGAGTAGACTTCAGGATGTACATGTTTATAGAGGGGCCACAGATATATCAGATCACTTTTTAGTTATAGCTACAGTGGGAGTAAAAGGTAGATGGGATACAAGGAAAATAGAAGCAGTAAGTAAGAGAGAGGTGAAAGTTTATAAACTAAAAGAGGAGGCAGTTAGGGTAAGATATAAACAACTATTGGAGGATAGATGGGCTAGTGAGAGTGTAGGCAATGGGGTCGAAGATGTATGGGTAGATTTAAAAATGTAGTGTTAGTGTTCAGCAGAAGTTTGTGGTTATAGGCGAGTGGGTGCGGGAGGGAAGAAGAGCGATTGGTGGAATGATGATGTAAAGAGAGTAGTAAGGGAGAAAAAGTTAGCATATGAGAGGTTTTTACAAAGTAGAAGTGATGCAAGGAGGGAAGAGTATATGGAGAGAAAAAGAGAGGTTAAGAGAGTGGTGAAGCAATGTAAAAAGAGAGCAAATGAGAGAGTGGGTGAGATGCTATCAACAAATTTTGTTGAAAATAAGAAAAAGTTTTGGAGTGAGATTAATAAGTTGAGGAAGCCTAGGGAACAAATGGATTTGACAGTTAAAAATAGGAGAGGAGAGTTATTAAATGGAGAGTTAGAGGTATCGGGAAGATGGAGGGAATATTTTGATGAGTTGTTAAATGTTGATGGAAGACAGGGAAGCTGTGATTTCGTGTATAGGGCAAGGAGGAATAACATCTTGTAGGAGTGTGGAAGAGCCAGTTGTGAGTGTGGGGGAAGTTCGTGAGGCAGTGGGTAGAATGAAAGGGGTAAGGCAGCTGGGATTGATGGGATAAAGATAGAAATGTTAAAAGCAGGTGGGGATATAGTTTTGGAGTGGTTAGTGCTATTATTTAATAAATGTATGGAAGAGGGTAAGGTACCTAGGGATTGGCAGAGAGCATGTATTGTTCCTTTGTATAAAGGCAAAGGGGACAAAAGAGAGTGCAAAAATTATAGGGGGAAAAGTCTGTTGAGTGTACCTGGCAAAGTGTATGGTGGAGTTATTATTGAAAGAATTAAGATTAAGACAGAAAGCAGGATAGCAGATGAACAAGGGGGCTTTAGGAAAGGTAGGGGGTGTGTAGACCAAGTGTTTACAGTGAAACATATAGGTGAACAGTATTTGGATAAGGGTAAAGAGGTTTTTGTGGCATTTATGGATTTGGAAAAGGCGTATGATAGGGTGGATAGGGGGCAATGTGGCAGATGTTGCAGGTGTATGGAATAGGAGGTAGGTTACTGAAAGCAGTGAAGAGTTTTTATGAGGATAGTGAGGCTCAAGTTAGAGTGTGTAGGAGGGAAGCGCACTATTTCCCAGTAAAAGTGGGCCTTAGACAAGGATGTGTGATGTCACCATGGTTGTTCAATATATTTATAGATGGGGTTGTAAGAGAAGTGAATGTGAGGGTCTTGGCAAGAGGTGTGGGGTTGAAAGATAAAGAATTAAATACAAAGTGGGAGTTGTCACAGTTGCTTTTGCTGATGACACTGTGCTTTGGGAGATTCTGAAGAGAAGTTGCAGAGGTTGGTGGATGAATTTGGTAGGGTGTGTAAAAGAAGAAAATTGAAAGTGAATATAGGAAAGAATAAGGTGATGAGGATAACAAAAAGATTAGGTGACGAAAGACTGGATATCAGATTGGAGGAGAGAGTATGGAGGAGGTGAATGTATTCAGATATTTGGGAGTGGACATGTCAGCAGATGGGTCTATGAAGGATGAGGTGAATCATAGAATTGATGAGGGAAAAAGGGTGAGTGGAGCACTTGGAGTCTGTGGAGACAAAGAACTTTGTCCATGGAAGTAAAGAAGGGAATGTATGAGAGTATAGTTATACCAACACTCTTATATGGGTGTGAAGCATGGGTGATGAATGTTGCAACGAGGAGAAGGCTGGAGGCAGTGGAGATGTCATGTCTGAGGTCAATGTGTGGTGTGAATATAATGCAGAGAATTCGGAGTTTGGAAATTAGGAGGAGGTGCGGGATTACCAAAACTATTATCCAGAGAGCTGAGGAGGGGTTGTTGAGGTGGTTCGGACATGTAGAGAGAATGGAACGAGACAGAATAACTTCTAGAGTGTATAAATCTGTAGTGGAGGGAAGGCGGGGTAGGGGTCGGCCTAGGAAGGGTTGGAGGGAGGGGTAAAGGAGGTTTTGTGTGCGAGGGGCTTGGACTTCCAGCAAGCATGTGTGAGCGTATTTTATAGGAGTGAATGGAGACAAATGGTTTTTAATACTTGACGTGCTGTTGGAGTGTGAGCAAAGTAACATTTATGAAGGGATTCAGGGAAACCGGCAGGCCGGACTTGAGTCCTGGAGATGGGAAGTACAGTGTCTGCACTCTGAAGGAGGGGTGTTAATGTTGCAGTTTTATAACTGTAGTGTAAAGCACCCCTCTGGCAAGACAGTGATGGAGTGAATGATGATGAAAGTTTTTCTTTTTCGGGCCACCCTGCCTTGGTGGGAATCGGCCGATGTGTTAATAAAAAAAAAAAAAAAATTCTTGGTCTCATTTGATAGAATGGAAGATATATTAGAGAAATAGAGATAATTTTAATTGGTTTCTCGATGACAAGTACCTAGAAATTGAGGGCAAAGTAGCAAAAATGTTCGATTTTTGCCGATGTTCAAGAGTAAACAAATCATGCCACGCATCCAAGACACATCAACTGACAAGTCTAATATTCTTGCACAAGTGCGCTGATATTATTTATACAGTGGTACCTCGAGTTACGATATTTTTTCGTTCGAGAATGCTGTTCAAGTGCCATTACCAAACGAATTTATCCCCATAAGGAATAATGTAAAATAGACTAGTCCTTTTACACCACCAAAAATATACTTACAAAAGCATTTAAAAAAATAAACTTACATAAAATGGCGATTTTGGGGACCATCGTAACTTGAGGTACCACTGTACCATTTTTACAATGATGCCGTTGTATACATAACAGTAAATCTTCTATTTTTTGTGAGAATAAAAATTCAAAATGGAGAGCAAAAGTAATGTAATAGGGGCCTGGAGATGTGACTAATGAACAGATAAAATGTTATTTGAGTGCCAGGAATGTCTGTCTCGTTTATTCTGGACCTTATTTTGAAATTGGTATCTTTTGAAATTTGTGTGAAATTGGCCAAACTGCCAAATTCTGACCACCTTATTGGGTAGTTGAAATCAGTAAATTGGCGGTTTCTTATACTCAATTGATAGAATAAATGGAATTCTAGCGAAATAGCTATAATTTTAGTAGACTGAAACATTGGAATTTGCCGAAAATAGGGCTCAAAGTGGGGGAAATCGCCGATCCATACCATCGACAAAAATGGAGCCAATATTTCCACGAAAAAAGTGTGCGAAAACTTAAATCAGCGATAACGGAGATACGTACACAAAAACGGAGGGTTGACTGTAATATAAAAATGTGAAAAAAGGTATATCGGCAACACTTCTGCAAGCAGCAGGATTCCATGTTGACGTCAGGTGAGCATCCAGCGCCAACTTCACGGGCTTATTTCTCGTTAAGTACTGATTCTAATTTTTTTTTTATCTTATAACATGTAGAATAATGTTCACTTCATTTAAAAAAAAAAA
>WNWK01008031.1:22500-88132 GCA_009830355.1 Cherax destructor | reverse complement strand
CCCCCCCCCCCCACACACACACACACACCCCACCATCCCCCACACACACACACACACACCCCCACCCCACACACCACACACACACACACCACCACCCCACCACCACACACACATCCCCACCACTCCCCACACACATCCCCACCACTCCCACACACACATCCCCACCACTCCCACACACATCCCCACCACTCCCACACACACATCCCCACCACTCCCACACACACATCCCCACCACTCCCACACACACATCCCCACCACTCCCACACACACACACATCCCCACCACTCCACACACACACATCCCCACCACTCCCACACACATCCCCACCACTCCCCACCCCACACATCCCCACCACTCCCACACACACACACACATCCCCACCACTCCCACACACACACACATCCCCACCACTCCCACACACACACACATCCCCACCACTCCCACACACACACACACATCCCCACCACTCCCACACACACACACATCCCCACCACTCCTCACACACACAATCCCCACCACTCTCACACACACATCCCCACCACTCACACACACATCCCCACCACTCCACACACACACTCCCCACCACTCTCACACACACATCCCACCACTCCCACACACACATCCCCACCACTCTCACACACATCCCCACCACCCCACACACACATCCCCACCACTCCCACACACACACATCCCCACCCACTCCCACACACACATCCCTCACCACTCCCACACACACATCCCCACCACTCACACACACATCCCCACCACCACACACACATCCCCACCACTCACACACACACATCCCCACCACTCACACACACATCCCCACCACTCACACACACTGCTGGGCGCTCCATGCAAGTGATTACCTCTTGGCAGGTACAATGATCTTAACAACTATAGTTCAACCAGCAGTATTCTTCAATACTACTTGCTCAGGTGTGGGTTCCACACTGGTGCTCCTTACTCCGAGGGTGGTCCGGACGTGTGTCGTGTTGTACTCAACTAGCACTTTCCCGACACTACTCAAAACAGCAAGGGTTACACCAATACACAAGGTGGTACCCCACAGACGTAACAACTATAGGCCAATATCAAACTTACCGTTGCTATCCAAAATCTTCGAGAAACTTGTGCACAAGAGATTATACTGTTTATAACGACACAAAGCATACTCAACCCCTGCAATTTGGCTTCAGGAAAATAAAAGCACTAACGATGCAATAGTAAAAATGATAGACCTGCTTTACACAGCACTCGAAAATAAGGAATACCCATTAGGATTTTTATTGACCTAAGGAAAGCTTGACACAGTAAACCACGGCATCCTACTCCACAAACTTGACCACTATGGAATAAGAGGTCATGCACTTGCATACTTCAAATCCTGCCTCACTAATAGGTATCAGTATGTCACTATTAAAGACATCCTCCACGACACGACCACTTGACACCGGAGTACTGCAGGGAAGTGTCCTTGGTCCCCTGCTCTTCCTCTTATACATCAATGATCTTCCCAATGTATCACAACACCAAACCAATACTCTTTGCTGACGACACAACTTATGTCATATCCACACAAATCTTGCCACGCTCAACACCATTGTTAACGACGACTTAATAAAAATATCAACACGGATGACAGTCAATAAACTTACACTCAACACTGATAAGACCTTCTATGTTATGTTTGGCAACAGAGAAGGTGATCCACAATTAAACATTAAGATCAACAACACTCTTATTGCTAAACATAATGAGGGCAAGTTCCTGGGCCTTCACCTTGACACCAGCCTGAAATTCAGCACTCATATCCAACACATAAAGAAAGTGTCCAAAACTGTGGGGATCCTCTCTAAGATACGGTATTATGTACCACAATCAGCTCTACTCACACTATACTACTCACTCATCTATCCCTACCTCACATATGCCATTTGTGCATGGGGATCAACAGCAATTACCCACCTAAAGCCAATAACCCAACAAAAGCCACAGTAAGAATTATCACGCAATCCAACGCTAGGCAGCACCCCCACTCTTCAAAGACCTAAACCTACTCACTGTTCAGAACATCCATACTACTACTCTGCTATCTACATTTATAGAACCATTAATTCCAACTTTAACCCTGAGCTAAAACACTTTCTTGACAGTTGTGACAGGACCCATAGACATAATACCACACATAAACATCTCTTTGACATTCCCAGTGTCCGACTAAATCTATACAAAAATTCAATGTACATAAAAGGGCCTAAAATCTGGAACTCTCTGCCTGAAAACTCTAGAACTGCAGACACAACCTCCATTTTCAAAAGCACCGTTAAAAAACATCTTATCTCACTTACGCACCCAACCGGTAGTTAACCATACGAAAACTACTTTATCTTGCACATATCCACAGCAAAATACACTTATTGATATCTGTGATTCTCCTTAATTTGCACATGACTGTAACAAATTTCTAATACAACTATTGCTTCATAATTCTTAAGCTAGTCATAAGTTTGCGTAAGACACTCCAATATAGAAACGGTATTATGCCAATTCATCACCTTTACCATTAATATATAAACTAATTGTTAAATTCTTAAACTAATTGTTAAATTCTTAAACTAATTGTTAAATTCTTAAACTAATTGTTAAATTCTTAAACTAATTGTTAAATTCTTAAGCTAATTGTTAAATTCTTAAACTAATTGTTAAATTCTTAAACTAATTTTTAAATTTAAACTAATTGTTAAATTTTAAACTAATGAAATTTTAAGCTATTGTTAAATTCTTAAGCTAATTGTTAAATTCTTAAACTAACTGTTAAATTCTTAGCTAATTAAATCTTAACTAATTGTTAAATTCTTAAACTAATTGTTAAATTCTAATAATTGTTAAATTCTTAAACTAATTGTTAAATTCTTAAATGTTTAAATTTAAGTACCTCAATTTTGTAAACCTAGTTAATCACTACAATTACCTAACCTTAATATCAGTATAATCATTGTGTCACTATAGAGTAAGACCTATCATAAGACTGCCTGAAAAGCCTAGGCATACCTAGGCATATATATTGGCCATCTTGTAATATCTACCCCATAAAATGTATAATAATATAAGTACACCCCACTTTGTAATATTACTAGAAATAAAGAATTTGAATTTGAACTAAGTGTATTTTATATGTTATCATGATTCCCCGTCTCTCCTGTCCTCCAGTGTCGTCAGGTTGAGTTCCCTAACCTCTCCTCGTAGGACAAACATCTCAGCTCAGAGACTAGTCTTGTTGTAAACCTTTGCACTTTCTCAAGCATGTATGGATCCTGCCTCCACTACAGCACTTGCTAGACTATTCCACTTCCTGACAACTGTGACTGAAGAAATACTTCCTAACATCCCTGTGACTCATCGTGTCACTACCTCTCTCACCCCACATCATTAACCCCCATTGTCACCCCATACAATACCTCCCTCACCCTCCTACACTACCATCACCATTATTATTACTGGTGTGGGGAACACGGGGGAGGTGTGGGGAGGACCAGGGTGGGGAACACAGGGGAGCCAGGGTGTGGGGAACACAGGGGAGCCAGGGGGTGTGGGGAACACAGGGAGCCAGGGTGTGGGAACACAGGGGAGCCAGGGTGTGGGAACACAGGGAGCCAGGGTGTGGGGAACCAGGGAGCCAGGGTGGGGAACACAGGGGAGCCAGGGTGTGGGGAAACGGAGCAGTGGAACAAGGAGCCAGGGTGTGGGGAACACAGGGAGCCAGGGTGTGGGGAACACAGGAGCCAGGGTGTGGGGAACACAGGGAGCCAGGGTGTGGGGAACACAGGGAGCCAGGGTGTGGGGAACACAGGGGAGCCAGGGTGTGGGGAACACAGGGAGCCAGGGTGTGGGGAACACAGGGGAGCCAGGGTGTGGGGAACACAGGGGAGCCAGGGTGTGGGGAACACAGGGAGCCAGGGTGTGGGGAACACAGGGGAGCCAGGGTGTGGGGAACACAGGGAGCCAGGGTGTGGGGAACACAGGGGAGCCAGGGTGTGGGGAACACAGGGGAGCCAGGGTGTGGGGAACACAGGGGAGCCAGGGTGTGGGGAACACAGGGAGCCAGGGTGTGGGGAACACAGGGGAGCCAGGGTGGGGGAACACAGGGGAGCCAGGGTGTGGGGAACACAGGGGAGCCAGGGTGTGGGGAACACAGGGGAGCCAGGGTGTGGGGAACACAGGGAGCCAGGGTGTGGGGAACACAGGGGAGCCAGGGTGTGGGGAACACAGGGGAGCCAGGGTGTGGGGAACACAGGGGAGCCAGGGTGTGGGGACCACAGGGGAGCCAGGGTGTGGGGAACACAGGGGAGCCAGGGTGTGGGGAACACAGGGGAGCCAGGGTGTGGGGAACACAGGGGAGCCAGGGTGTGGGGAACACAGGGAGCCAGGTGTGGGGAACACAGGGGAGCCAGGGTGTGGGAACACAGGGGAGCCAGGGTGTGGGGAACAGGAGCCAGGGTGTGGGGAACACAGGGGAGCCAGTTCCTCCCTCCTCCAACAGCTGTTACTGTCTCTCACATCCCTGGGTATTGATCCTGTCTTGTAGGAACCTCCCTCCCTCCCTCACCAGTGTTGGAGCCCCTATCTCTCTCCCTCACCAGTGTTGGAGAACCTATCTCCCTCCCTCACCAGTGTTGGAGCCCCTATCTCCCTCAATCACCAGTGTTGGAGCCCCTATCTCTCTCCCTCACCAGTGTTGGAGCCCTATCTCCCTCCCTCACCAGTGTTGGAGCCCCTATCTCCCTCCCTCACCAGTGTTGGAGCCCCTATGTCCCTCCCTCACCAGTGTTGGAGCCTATCCCTCCCTCTGAAAGCGCCTGGGGATTCCTGAAGGCTCCCGAGGGCTCCTGGGAACCCCTGAAGGCTCCCGAAAGTTCTTAAAGGCTGTCAAGGGCTCCTGAAGGCTCCTGGGGACCCCTGAAGGCTCCCGAGGGCTTCTGGAGGCTCCAGAGGGCTTCTGAAGGCTTCAGAGGGTTCCTAAAAGCTCCTGAGGGCTCCTGAAGGCTCCCGAGAGCTTCTGAAGGCTGCTGAGGGATCCTGGAGGCTCCCGAGGGTTCCTGAAGTCTCCTGGGGACTCCTGAAGGCTCCCGAGGGCTCTTGGGGACCCCTGAAGGCTCCTGGAGACCCCTGAAGGCTCCCGAGGGCTCCCGAAGACTCCTTTAGAGTCCCACTGAGCAGAGGTCTAACACCTGCAAAGCTCGAGCACCAGAGAGCAAACATGAGGGCTAAAGACTCCTAAGAGGCACTAGGAGGTGTTAGCACATTGACCCGCACTCAAGAGACTGCGCAGCGCAATCATACACCATGAAAGGAAGCCTCAGCTCTGAGGCTTTCCGTCTAAAGTGACCAGGACACCTCAACCATGAACAGGACACCTACATGAAGGCACCTCACAGTGACCAGGACACCTAACAGGACCAGGACACCTACAGTGACAGGACACCTAACAGGACCAGGACACTAACAGGGACCAGGACACCTAACAGGACCAGGACACCTAACAGTGACCAGGACACCTAACAGGACCAGGACACTAACAGGACCAGGACACCTAACAGGGACCAGGACACCTAACAGGACCAGGACACCTAACAGGACCAGGACACCTAACAGGACCAGGACACCTAACAGGACCAGGACACCTAACAGGGACCAGGACACCTAACAGGACCAGGACACCTAACAGGACCAGGACACCTAACAGGGACCAAGGACACCTAACAGGGACCAGGACACCTAACAGGACCAGGACACCAACAGGGACCAGGACACCTAACAGTGACCAGGACACCTAACAGTGACCAGGACACCTAACAGTGACCAGGACACCTAACAGTGACTAGGACACCTAACAGTGACCAGGACACCTAACAGTGACCAGGACACCTAACAGGGACCAGGACACCTAACAGGGACCAGGACACCTAACAGGGACCAGGACACCTAACAGTGACCAGGACACCTAACAGTGACCAGGACACCTAACAGTGACCAGGACACCTAACAGTGACTAGGACACCTAACAGTGACTAGGACACCTAACAGTGACTAGGACACCTAACAGGACCAGGACACCTAACAGGACCAGGACACCTAACAGGGACCAGGACACCTAACAGGGACCAGGACACCTAACAGTGACCAGGACACCTAACAGTGACCAGGACACCTAACAGGGACCAGGACACCTAACAAGGACAACTAACAGGGACCAGGACACCTAACAGGGACTAGGACACCTAACAGTGACCAGGACACCTAACAGTGACCAGGACACCTAACAGTGACCAGGACACCTAACAGTGACCAGGACACCTAACAGTGACCAGGACACCTAACAGTGACAGGACACCTAACAGTGACAGGACACCTAACAGTGACCAGGACACCTAACAGGACTAGGACACCTAACAGGACCAGGACACCTAACAGTGACCAGGACACCTAACAGGGACCAGGACACCTAACAGTGACTAACATGACAGTGACACAACACTAACAGTGACCAGGACACCTAACAGGACCAGGACACCTAACAGTGACCAGGACACCTAACAGTGACTAGGACACCTAACAGTGACTAGGACACCTAACAGTGACTAGGACACCTAACAGTGACCAGGACACCTAACAGTGACCAGGACACCTAACAGTGACCAGGACACCTAACAGTGTGCAGGACACCTAAAAGTGACCAGGACACCTAAGTGACCAGGACACCTAAGTGATCAGGACACCTAACAGGGACTAGGACACCTAACAGTGACTAGGACACCTAACAGTGACCTAGGACACCTAACAGTGACCAGGACACCTAACAGTGACCAGGACACCTAACAGTGACTAGGACACCTAAGTGACCAGGACACCTAACAGTGACCAGGACACCTAAGTGACCTAGGACACCTAACAGTGACCAGGACACCTAACAGTGACCTAGGACACCTAACAGTGACCAGGACACCTAACAGTGACCTAGGACACCTAACAGTGACCAGGACACCTAACAGTGTGCAGGACACCTAACAGTGACCAGGACACCTAAGTGACCAGGACACCTAACAGGGACCAGGACACCTAACAGGACTAGGACACTACATGACTAGGACACCTAACAGTGACCAGGACACCTAAGTGACCAGGACACCTAACAGTGACTAGGACACCTAACAGTGACCAGGACACCTAACAGTGACTAGGACACCTAAGTGACCAGGACACCTAACAGTGACTAGGACACCTAACAGTGACCAGGACACCTAACAGTACCAGGACACCTAAGTGACCAGGACACCTAACAGGGACCAGGACACCTAACAGGGACTAGGACACCTAACAGTGACTAGGACACCTAACAGTGACTAGGACACCTAAGTGACCAGGACACCTAACAGTGACTAGGACACCTAACAGTGACCAGGACACCTAACAGTGTCCAGGACACCTAACAGTGTCCAGGACACCTAACAGGGACCAGGACACCTAACAGTGACTAGGACACCTAACAGTGACTAGGACACCTAACAGTAACCAGGACACCTAACAGTGACCAGGACACCTAACAGTGACCAGGACACCTAACAGTGACCAGGACACCTAACAGTGACCAGGACACCTAACAGTGACCAGGACACCTAAGTGACCAGGACAACTAACAGTGACCAGGACAACTAACAGTGACCAGGACAACTAACAGTGACCAGGACAACTAACAGTGATCAGGACACCTAACAGTGACAAGGACACCTAACAGTGACCAGGACACCTAACAGCAATCAGGACACCTTCTAACAGTAACCAGGACACCTAACAGTAACCAGGACACCTAACAGTAACCAGGACACCTAACAGTAACCAGGGCACCTAACAGTGACTAGGACACCTAACAGTAACCAGGGCACCTAACAGTAACCAAGACACCTTCTAACAGTAACCAGGACACCTAACAGTAACCAGGACACCTAACAGTAACCATGACACCTTCCACAATTGATATATTAGTTGTTATAGCCACCCCAGGACCCTTATCCTTCTCTACGACTTGTTTGAGGGTATCTGTAGCCTGTAGTTACCTATTTGTGTTGTGAGGGGGTCGAACCAGGGGCTCCTGGCCCCACCCAGCGTGTAGGCGTTCCTGTTCTGAAATACCGAGATGCATTGACATGACTTAATGAGGTGAGCTGATGAGATGAACAGAGCCTCGGGGTGGTGAGGGTGGCCCTGGATGGTGAGGGTGGACCTGGGTGGTGAATGTGGCAGTGGGTGGTGAGGGTGGCCCTGGGTGGTGAATATTGCAGTGGGTGGTGAGCGTGGCCCTGGGTTGTGAATGTGGCAGTGGGTGGTGAGGGTGGCCCTAGGTGGTGAGGGTGGCCCTAGGTGGTGAATGAGGCAGTGGGTGGTGAGGGTGGCCCTGGGTGGTGTGTGGCTCTGGGTGGTGTCGCCCAGGGAGGCCCAGGGTGGTGAGGGTGGCCCAGGGAGTGTGGCGGGTGTGGGCTGGTGATGTGGCTGAGGTGTGGTTTGGTGGTGAGGTGGCACGATGTGGGCTGGTGGTGAGCACTGAGTGGTGTGGCCCTGGGTGGTGATGGGCACTGAGGGTGGCCCTGATTGGGGTGCACGGTGGGAGTGGCACTGAATGGTGAATGTGGCACTGAGTGGTGAGTGTGGCAATGAATGGTGAATGTGGCACTGAGTTGTGGTGTCCCTGGGTGGTGATGGGTGGCACCTGGGGTGGTGACCCTGGGTGAGGCCCTGTGGGTGCCCTGGGTGGTGAGGGTGCCTGGTGGTAGCCGAGTAGTGAGGTACAGCGGTGAGTGCTGAGGTGGCACTGAAGGTTGCAAGTGGCACTGCAAGAGTGGTGACGGTGCAACGAATCAGGTGAATCAGGCACAGCAACTGAGCATTGTAGTAAGTGGCACACAGAGGGAGTGAGAAGTACAGCGGAATGACCACTGGTACAGTAGAGGGCGTGGAACACACTGCGTGTAGCAGTAGACCTGGGTGGTAAGTGACGCACTGTGTAACGTGGCTAGTAAGCAGTAACAGAGCAACGTACTAGCTAAGAGCAGACAGCAGCAACAGTAACAGCAGCAGCAGTAACAAGCAACAGTCAGCTGCAGTGCAACGAGCAACAGAACAGTAGCACATAACAGCAGAGTAGCAACAGAACAGTAACAGGCAGCAGTAACAGTACAACGTAACAGCAGCAGCAGTAACAGACAGAACAGGTAGCAACAGCAGTAACAGCAAGCATACGTAGCAAACAGAGTGAGTAACAGTACACAGTAACAGCAGCGGTAACAGTAACAACAGTAACAGGCAGCACAGAAGTAGCAACAGTAACAGACGCAGCAGCAGTACAGTAACAACGAGCTAAACAGCAAGCAGCAGCAGAGTACAGACAGCAACAGTAACAGAAACAGCAGCAGCAGTAAGTAACAACAGTAAAGCAAGCACGAACAGCAGCAGCAGTAACATGCAACAGTAACAGCAGCGTGTAAGGTAACAGTCCAAGCAACAGTAACAGCAGCAGCAGTAACAGTAGCAACAGAACGGAGCAGTAGCAGCAGTAACAGAGTAGCAACAGACAGAACAGCAGCTAAAGTAAACAGCAGCAGCAGTAACAAGGTACAGCTACAGCAGAAAGTAACAGTAGCAACAGTAACAGCAGCAGCGATAACAGCAACAGTACAGCAGCAGCAGACAGAGCAACAGTAACAGCAGCAGCAGTAATGCAACAGTAACAGCAGCACAGTACAACGTACAGCAAGTAACAGCACAGTAACAGCAGCAGCAAGAACAGTAAAGCAACAGCAGACAGAACAGCAGCACAGTACACAGTAGCAACAGTAACAGCAGCAGCAGTAACAGTACAGTAACAGCAGCAGCAGTAACAGTACAACAGCAGTAACAGCAGCAGCAGTAACAGTAGCAACAGTAACAGCAGCAGCAGTAACAGTAGCAACAGTAACAGCAGCAGCAGTAGCAACAGTAACAGCAGCAGCAGTAACAGCAGCAACAGTAACAACAGCAAAGCAGCAGCTAAGTACAACAGTAACAGCAGCAGTAACAGTAACAGCGCAGCATAACCAGTAGCAACAGTAACAGCAGCAGCAGTAACAGTAGCAACAGTAACAGCAGACAGTAACAGCAGCAACAAACAGTAACAGCAGCAGCAGTAACAGTACAACAGTAAACAGCACAGTCAGTAACACAGTAACAAGCAAGTTAACAGACACGTAACAGCAAGTAAGCACAGCATAACAGTAGCAACAGTAACAGCAGCACAGTAACAGTACAGGCGTAACAGACACGTAACAGCAGCAACAGTAACAGCAGCAGCAGTAACAGTACAACAGTAACAGCAGCAGCAGTACAACAGTAACAGCAGCAGCAGTAACAGCAGCACAAAGCAGTAACAGTACAACATCAGCGCAGTAAGCAACAGTAACAGCAGCAGCAGCAGACAGTAACAGAACGTAGCAACACGTAACAAAGTAACAGCAGAGTAACAGTACACAGACAGCAGTAACAGCAAGCGTAACAGTACACAGCAGCAGCAGTAACAGTAGCAACAGTAAACAAGACGCAGCAGTAACAGCTAACAAGCAGTAACAGACAGCAGTAACAGTACAGCAACAGCTAACAGCAACAGACAGCAGTAACAGTAGACAACAGTAACAGCTAGCAACAGTAACAAGTAACAGCAACAGCAGCAGCAGTAACAGTAAAACAGCAGCACAGCACGTAGCAGTAACAGGCAGAACAGTACAGACAGAACAGTAGTAACAACAACAGTAACAGCAGCAAGCAGTAACAGTAGACAGCAGACAGCAGTAACAGTAGCAACAGTAAGCAAGTCATGCAGTAACGCAGTAACAACAGTAACAGCAGCAGCAGTAACAAGCAACAGTAACAGCAGCAGCAGTAACACAGTAACAGCAACAGTAACAAGCAGCATCAGTAGCAACAGTAACAGCAGCAGCGAAAGTAACAGTACATCAACAGTAACGAGCAGACAGTAACAGTAGCAACAGTAACAAGCAGGCAAGCAGTAAGCAACAGTAACAGTCAGCAGCAGACAGTAACAGTAGCAACAGTAACAAGCAGCAGATCAAGTAACAGACAGCAAACAGTAACAGCAGCAGTAGTCAAGTAACAGCAGCAGCAACAGTGTTCTAACACGGGTTTTGGACGTACTGTTTAGTACCGTTGTACAGGTACCGTTAATGGTTCATCGGCTGCAGAACGTATGATTGCTGACAGTACCGTTGCTTCTGTACCGTGGATGATTGCTGACAGTACCGTTGCTTCTGTACCGTGGATGATTGCTGACAGTACCGTTGCTTCTGTACCGTGGATGATTGCTGACAGTACCGTGGATGATTGCTGACAGTACCGTTGCTTCTGTACCGTGGATGATTGCTGACAGTCAGTCAATCTGAATGGCGTTGTCTGTATGGCAGATCAGTACAAACTGTATGGAGATGTCTTGTTATCCCAGGCATGTTATCTTAGTTCTCTGATTTCTTCCACTTATCTTACTAACAATGTTACTAACACCGTTACTAACAATGTTACTAACAACGTTACTAACAATGTTACTAACAACGTTACTAACAATGTTACTAACAACGTTACTAACAATGTTACTAACAATGTTACTAACAACGTTACTAACAATGTTACTAACAACGTTACTAACAATGTTACTAACAACGTTACTAACAATGTTACTAACAATGTTACTAACAATGTTACTAACAATGTTACTAACAATGTTACTAACAATGTTACTAACAATGTTACTAACAACGTTATTAACGTTACTAACACCATTACTAACAATGTTACTAACACCGTTACTAACACCATTACTAACAATGTTACTAACACAGTTACTAACAATGTTACTAAAACCGTTACTAACACCATTACTAACAATGTTACTAACGTTACTAACACCATTACTAACAATGTTACTAACAATGTTACTAACAACGTTACTAACAATGTTACTAACAACGTTACTAACAATGTTACTAACACCATTACTAACAATGTTACTAACACCATTACTAACAATGTTACTAACACCATTACTAACAATGTTACTAACAACGTTACTAACAATGTTACTAACACCATTACTAACAATGTTACTAACAACGTTACTAACAACGTTACTAACACCATCACTAACATCACTAACACCACTAATATCACTAACACCACTAACATCACTAACACCACTAACACCATTAACAACATCACTAACACTAATAACATCACTAACACCACTAATATCACTAATACCACTAACATCACTAACACCACTAACATCACTAACACCACTAACATCACTAACACCACTAACAACATCACTAACACCACTAACAACATCGCTAACACCACTAACAACATCACTAACATCACTAACACCACTAACAACATCACTAACACCACTAACAACATCACTAACACCACTAACAACATCACTAACACCACTAACAATGTCAACAGTTACTTCTCCACATCTTTCAAAAATCCCTCTAAATAGTCACTTCAAGAATTTCCCCGTATTGATCCTATCTCCCTCTCTTCACCCCTCCCTCCCTCCCTCCTAACTTCATTTACAAGTCACACTGACAGGAAAGATGGTAGGTAGGTATAATGTTTGTCAGGACACAGGACAAGTGTTTCCTGACGCTGGTCTTAGTTATATGACCCACAGCTGGAGCTTCTGGTCATCTGACCCTGGAGCTGAACTCTTCTCCAGGCCGAGGGACTGACCACCTCAAATACTTTTTCCCCCAAGGTCGATGGACTGATTACACCACCTTTATTTCATTACTACTGCTGCTTTTATATTTGAGTGAAGAATCCAACTGTTGTAGATGTCTTAATCATCAACCTGTAGAGGTTTTCAACCTCATAGAACCTTGGTTCAGAGGACATCTCCACAACCTTCTTCACTACTACTGACCTGACCCTCGAGTATGACATCTTACACTCAGGAATGCTGCCCACCAGTGACTGTCTTGGTGTGCTACCCGTCCCTCACCACCTGATGCCAGTATATAAATATTATTATAATCAAAAAGAAGCGCTAAACCACAGGGGTCATACAGCGCAGCAGGGTAGGGCAAGATGCAGGGAGAATGGGTTGTAAGAGGGAGAGGGATAATTAGTAGGATATGGAGTGTAGCAGGACAGTGGATAGTGCAGGGATAGAGGGTAGCAAGAGATTGAGGTAGAAGGGACTGAGGGGAGTGCTAGAGGTATAATCTTCAGAGTTTGTGCAGTAAGTCAGTTTCTGTCAAAAAGTCAATGAGAGAGTCAAGATTAAAGGAGGGTCCATCAGCAAGAAGGGAAGGTAAAGAAAGGGCCGCAGAGCGAAGACGCCGTTGGAGGTAAATTCTGTGTGCTCGTTGATAGAGTGGACAGTCCAACAGAATATGGCAAACAGATACTGGAACCTGACAATCCTCACAGAGAGGGACAGGGAGCCTCTCCATGAGATACCCGTGAGTAAGACGAGTGTGGCCGATGCGAAGACGGGAGAGAGTAGTCTCCCAACCTCGACATTGGTGACAAGAAGAAGGCCAGAAACCTATACTCGGTTTAATAGAATGAAGTTTATTATTTAGCAGGTCAGAACAGCGTTGTTGCCAACGGGTGCCCAGCAGTATCTGCCTGTTCATTGCCCTGCAAGACTGCAAGACTCCAAGCAGACATAAACCAAATCTTTAAATGGGCTGCAGAAAACAATATGAAGTTCAATGATGAGAAATTTCAATTACACAGATACGGAAAACGTGAGGTAATTAAAATCTCATCGGAGTACAAAACTAATTCAAACCACACAATAGAGCGAAAAACTAATGTCAAAGACCTGGGAGTGATCATGTCAGAGGATCTCACCTTCAAGGACCATAAAACCGTAGCAATCGCATCTGCTAGAAAAATGACAGGATGGATAATGAGAACCTTCAAAACCAGGGATGCCAAGCCCATGTTGACACTTTACAAATCGCTTGTTCTATTAAGGCTGGAATATTGCTGCACACTAACTGCACCTTTCAAGGCAGGTGAAATTGCTGACCTTGAAAATGTGCCGAGAACCTTCATGGCACGCATAACTGCGATAAACCACCTCAATTACTGGAAACACTTGAACTTTCTAAACCTGTACTCCCTAGAACGCAGGCGGGAGAGATACATTGTTATATACACGTGGAAAATTCTCGAGGGATTAGTACCAAACTTGCACACGAAAATCACTCCCTACGAAAGCAAAAGACTCGGCAGGCGATGTAACATCCCCCCAATGAAAAGCAGGGGTGCCACTAGCGCGTTGAGGGACAACACAATAAGTGTCAGGGGCCCAAGATTGTTCAACTGCCTCCCAGCATACATAAGGGGGATTACCAACAAACCCCTGGCTGTCTTCAAGCAGGCACTGGACAGGCACCTAAAGTCGGTACTTGACCAGCCAGGCTGTGGCTCGTACGTTGGACTGCGTGCAGCCAGCAGTAACAGCCTGGTTGATCAATCTCTGGTCCAACATGAGGCCTGGTCACAGACCGGGCTGCGGGGGCGTTGACCCCTGGAATTCTCTTCAGGTAAACTCCAGGTACGTCAACATGACCAGGGACCCAACAAAAAACAATATCTTTGTGCTTACTAGAGATATGGCGTAACCAAAGTTGGATACGAAGAACTATGGGGTGAGGTGTATCAAATTTTCGGACAGCCTGTAAAGCACTAAGGGAGTCTGAAACGACCACAAATGATGACATAGGCATAGATGCAATGCAGATAAGTGCCACAAGAATGGCATACAATTCAGCCATAAATATGCTAGCTGAGGGTAATAGATGCCCTCTCACGACGCTGTCCGGAAACACTGCTGCGAATCCGATGCCGTCAGATGACTTTGAACCAGCGGTGTACACTGCAATGGCATGGGAATGAGAAAGGAAGTGGTCTAGAAAAAAAGAGCGAGAAGCCGCCGTAGGTAGTTGGGCTTTCGCGCAAGGTAGAGGAAAACAACAGACATGGACAGCAGGAACTTCCCAAGGGGGTAGGGGAAAGGAAGATGAAACATGAACATAGAAAGGTAGTAGCTGAAGGGAAGACAAGAGTGAATGTAGACGAAGAGAAAAGGGACTGTAAGGGGTTGGGAGCAGTAGGAGGATTGAATACTGTTTGTTTGGTTAAGTCATTTATAATTGTTTTGTTATTGTTGTTGTTTGTTATGGAGCGGCCCTGGAGAGTACATTGTTAGTGTTACTCTGGGTTTTATTAACCTACAATTACTACAGGGACAAAGTAAACAGGGTCGACGAACAAATAAAGAGCGTCTACTAACATCCGTGACAATCCTATACTACATGGAAGGATTGCAGAGGTCATGAGAGCGAACATAATAGCGAAGTCAATGTCCATCACGACGATCGGACAAGGATGGAATGTTTGCTTCTACATAGAGGCTCTCAACCAGGGAAGAACGAAAAGCACCAAGGCATAAACGCAATCCCTGGTGATGGATGGGTTTAAGGCTGGAAAGAGTAGCAGGGAAGGCCGCCGAATATATCTGGTCACCATAATCGAGTTTCGATAAAATTAGGGCTGAATGCAGGCGAAGGAGAGCTCTATGACCAGCCCCCCCATGAAAGATGTGCTAGGGTTTTAAGGAGGTTCAGCTGGCTATGACAAGTTGCCTTCAGAGAGGTAATGTGAGGTTTTCAGGACAATCGATGGTCAAACAGGAGGCCGAGAAACCTGACTGTATCACATTCTGAGATCCGTGAGCCGTATAGGTACAATGGATGATCAGAGACCACTGAACGTCTAGTAAATGGAATTTGATGAGTTTTGCTACTAGAAAATTTAAACCCGTGAGTGGTGGCCCAATCAGAAACCCAGTTGATGGCATGCTGGAGGGAAACTGCAATGAGGTGACAGTCAGCACCTGCACAAGATATAGCAAAGTCATCCACATAAAGTGATGACCAAATATTGGATGGGAGAACTGATGCCAGATTATTTATAGGGAGGAGAGAGTTGTGCTCAAAACACATCCCTGGGGGACACCTTCAGCTTGGACAAACTCTGGAGAAAGCTCATTACTAACCAACCCAGACACGGAAATGTCTTTCAGTTAAGAAGGCCTTAAGGAAAAATGGTAGATTGCCTCGGAGGCCTAAGGAGTGGGCCTGGGCCAAAATATTATACCTCCAAGTTATGTCATAAGCCTTCTCAAGGTCAAAAAAAATGGCGATAACCGAGTGGTTATTAGCAAAGTCATTACGAATATACGTATCCAAGAGCAGTAAGGGGTCAATGGCAGAACGGCCTTTACGAAAGCCATATTGACTAGTGGAGAGACTACTGTGCGTCTCTAAATACCACATCAAACGTCTATTAACTAGACGTTCCATCACCTTGCAAACTGCACTGGTAAGAGCAATGGGACGGTAGTGAGAGGCATCATGTCCTGTAGTACCCGGTTTGGGAAAAGGGAAAACAATAGCAGACTTCCACAGCTGGGAAATAACTCCTTGCGACCATATAAGATTAAAGAGTCGTAAGAGGACAGTAAGAGCAGACTGATGTAAATGTTGTAGCATACGAATATGTATGCTGTCTGGCCCAGCTGCCGATGATCAGCAAGCAGAGAGTGTTGCCTCCAGTTCTTGAAGGGTAAAAGGCACATTATAAGATTCTTCTCTGAGAGAAGAAAAATCTAAAGGCTTTAACTCGCTGGCAGACTTAGAAGAAAGGAATGAGGGGCATAGATGGAGCCCCTGAGAAATGCAGACCAGATGATTACCAATTTCAGTGGCAACGGCAAGAGGTTGTGCAATATCGACACCGGCAACCGAAGAACAGGAGCCTGGTCGGGGAAGATTTTACCACTCAATTTCCGCACTTTCTTCCAGACTGCACTCATCGAGGAAGCCGAAGTGATGGTGGAAACGTAATCCCGCCAGCAAGTGCATTTAGCGTTGTGTATGACACAGCGAGCAATTGCTCTCTTCTGCTTAAAATCAAGGAGTCTCTCTGTGGTTCTGTTATACTGGTACCTGCCCCATGCAGCACATTTCAAACGTACTATACCGAGCACAAGCAGGAGACCACCAAGGCACACACTTCTGAGACTGCTTGCCCGACGTTTGGGGGATAGAATGTGAAGCTGTGGTTAAGATGGAAGAAGAGAAGAGATGTAAAACATCATCAATGGAGGACGAGGAAGAAGCCTCATGAAAGGCAGTATAATGTGTGTAAAGGTCCCATTTTGCCCGGTCAAATTGCCAGCATGGGCTATGAGGAGGTGGAGAATACGAAGGGGACATGAGGATGATTGGAAAATGATCACTGTCATGTAAGTCCGGGAGGACAGACCAGGTGAAGTCAAGGACAGTTGAGGAAGAGCAGATGGAGAGATCGATGCAAGAGAAAGAATGAGTTCAAGGATCAAAATGGGTGGGAGTACCCGTATTTAAAACATGGAGGGAAAGAGAAGCAAGAAATGCCTCCAACTGAACGCCACGAGAGTCACAGTGCAACCCTCCTCCCCAAAGAAAATGGTGCACGTTAAAATCGCCAAGTAAGAGAAGGGGTGGCGCCAAGGAAGAAACCAGAAAATCAACATTTGGGATAGACAATGCCCGAGAAGGGGGGAGATATAAAGAACAGTGTGTATACAACTTATTCAAGTGGATACAGGCTGCTGTGTAATGTAGAGAAGAATGAACATAGAGCTGATGATATGGAATACCAGTGCGTATAAGGAGAGCACTTTCGTTAAAGGTTCCATCGGAAAAAAGATCCGATGAATATAACAAATCATAGCCCGAAAAGGGACGGATAACAGCGAATTGTAATTTGGGTTCTTGCAAACAGACCCCAACAGGGAAAAACTGAGAGAGCAACACCTGAAGCTCACTCCGGTTACTCCTGAGGCCTTGGATATTCCACTGCAAATAAGCCATGATTTATGAAGAGAAAGATACAAGTCTAAGTTAGAGGTATCTATGGACTAGGGTTAGAAAATTCCACGTGTGGAGGCAGCGGAAGACCTGTAATCAAAGAAGGAGTGGGACACTGTGAAGGAAGGAGGGGTGTAGACAGAGAAGAGAGAGGAGGAGGAACCGGAGGTTCTGCAATATATCCTGCGATAGCGATAGCTTCCAGCATTTCGGAAGACAAAGATGCAGGATGTGGGACCACATTAGAGATGGGAGGAGGAGGAGGGTGAGCAACAATCTGGGAGACTATAGACTGTACTAAAGTAGAGGGCAAGGAGATGGAAGAGGAAACTGTCGAAGGGGCTTGAGAGAGGACAGGAGTGGAAGCGACCTGGGGAGGGGGCAGTCAAGGAAGAAACTTGGGAGGGAAAAGGGGATGAAGACATTGAACGAGAAGGAGGATGAACCTCCACACATGTTACGGAACTAGTTGGAGGTGAAGAACCTGGCAATGGGGATTTTTTGCCGGATTTATGAGAAGAAGAGGGCCGGTGAGAATTAGGTGTTGGACGAGGGCGTGTAGGCACAGAACTGTGCGAGTGAGTAGAGGAAGGGGTGAGGACAGTATGGGATGCTGCAGTAGGGACCTTGGAGCCAAGAAAAGCAAAAGAATTCAAGACAGGGGTGACTGAGGATGGGGCAACCACAGAGGAAGCCGCGGGAGTTGGGACCCCAGAAGTGGAGGGACGTTTAGCAATGCAAGAATAGGAAATACGGGGAAGTCTCCCTTGAGACAACGAATTTCCCGCTCGTTTAGGTAAACCTGACAACAGCGAGAGTAAGATGGATGTGCCTCACAACAGTTAAGGTAGATTACAAGAAGTCGGTCGTAGAGTAAAAAACTTTGTCCATTGACTAGTGTGAAACAAAGTGTTTAAGGGGAGTGCGTGACGAGCTGGTCGTTTCTGAGATGAATGAGAATGAAGTGTCGAATCGTCATGTAAGGGTCTTGGTCGTTTGGATGTGGGACCAAAGGTGGTCCGACGTGGGATGGGCGAGCTATCCGAAAATTTGCGAGCTATCCGAAAATTGCCGCACCATAAAGGGAGAAGCCGGAATCAAGGTCAGAGAAGAGCTGAAGGTCAGACATGTCAAAAGGGCCAGTCGGAACCCTGGTACCTGAAGCAGGTGATGAACCGGCACCAGCAAGAGGTACAGAGGTATTAGAGGTGTCCGAAGAGTTGTCCATTAACAAGGTAGGGTCAGAACTGGGTGCGGTATCAGGAAGTGGCCCGGGGGTAGTAGGTTCACGGATTGGGTCATCCATGGTTAGGTTACTTCTTTCTTTTTGTTTTTAATAAAAAAAAAGAAAAGAAAAGAAAAAGAAAAAAAGGGGGGAATGTGGAGGAATAGCTCCTAGGAGGAATAAAAGGGGCGTAAATCCCCCTCTGCGCCCAAGAGGACCTCAACACCGCAAGTAGTGCAGATGCTGCATGGAACCCGTGCCATACCCTACCCTTCATGCCAGTAAACCAGCAATCCGGGATAGCAACCTCACATCCACCAAGCCACCTCGGCTGACAAAAGAGAGGGCGGCCAGATACCCGCCACCAAGCATACCTCCTTCGGCCACCACCCCCGGAATCCGAAAGTTGGCCTCCAGAGATACACCCATCGCCGAAAGATACCCAAAGCCACCCCCCCCGGAGACCGGAGAGGGATCAGGACATCCCCAGGCGATCCAGATTCCATGGCAAACTACACCGGGCCACAGGGGCATTGACCCCTGGAGTTCTCTCCAGGTAAACTCCAGGTAAACACCACCGCCAAGAACCTCAACGGAATGGGATGGACCACGGTACCCACCCCCCTACCTAGGATCTAGAATGCCCGTGGAGAGCTCACAGGGTAAAAATGGGAAGGGAATAAGGAAGGGATGAGGATGAGGAGGAAAGGGAAAAGGGAGGATGGGGAAGATGGGAAAGGGGATTGGGGGGTAATTAGGTTCGGTTTGAGGATGAAGACCAAGAGGTCCAATTCCTCAGACCGATAGCCTCTTTACCTCGTCAAGGAGCCCCCCTTAAAGAGGACCAGTATATAAGCACCAGCTAACCTTGCCTGTGGAGAAGACACCATTCCCACAAGCCCTCCTAGGGTGGGGAAGGTGCCAGAGCCAGAGCTTGCTACCACTTGCAGCTCACAAGACTGCCATTCCCACGAGTCCCCTTGGGGCAGGGAAGATGGCAGACTTGAGGCCTAGCTTCTCCCTATGAGCCTTGTGAGGACGGGGAATGGGGCTAGGCCTGGGGACAGTTGGTCCCAGAAGATGAGGAGGTACTTGTACCTCCTCCCATGGCAAACATAGGCTCAGAACTTACCTGTGCTTCAGAATCTTCACGACTACGGTGCTCTTCACACCAACTCCAAGTCTGGAGGACTGATTACCTCATCTTTTGTATATAGTTCTACTTTATTCCAGTTATGTCCTTGAATTTGTACTGATAAGCCACTAGTGGGCGAAACGTCTACAATAAAGATCCCCAGATGTTGCACTAGCGTCTAAGTTTCATCAGTAGAGAAAGGGGGGAGACGTAATAGGTCAGTCTAAGGACAAGAAAAAGTCAGTTAGGTTCATGCTAGGTAATGTACACACATGCTGCTGTGTGTGATAATCAATGTAACTGTATTTGTGTATACCTGACTTACTAAGGACCCACTACTAGGCAGGACGAATCACCCTAGGCAGGAAGGGTGAACCAATTTCCCGAACCATATTTCCATCCTTACAACACACCTGGTGAATAGGGGGACAGAGGGAGAGGAAATAATAGTGGTCCTGTGAATAGAGGCACCCCTCTCCTATTCCTCATTCACTAACACTGCTAGCCCCTCTCTTCCTATGTCCGGATAGGAGGAGGAGAGGAGGAAGTGGAATGGTAGATGGGCGATCGAATAGACTAGGATCGCGACACAGGGCGAGAGGATAGAAGTTGTATCTATGAGATGCAACACAATACCAGTCCCATTACAGTGTTGCTACACTATTCTGTATGGTAGTTACATAGGTGGAACACCAGCAGTGTGTTGCTACACTATTCTGTATGATAGTTACACTGTGAGAATAAAAGCTATGTTTCCCGGTTATGTTCTATCACACAGGATGGGTCACCAACACTGTTGATAATGTCAGTGTTGCAACAAGCTAAGGCTGGAGGGACGTCCCTAAGGATGGAGGGACGTCCCTAAGGATGGACGGACGTCCCTGGTGCTGGAGAGACGTCCCGGGTGTTGGAGGGGCGTCCCTGAGGATGGACGGACGTCCCTGGGGCTGGAGCAACGTCCCTGGGGCTGGAGCAACGTCCCTGGGACTGGATTAACATCCCTGGGACTGGAGAGACGGCCCTGGGGCTGGAGAGACGGTCCTGGGGCTGGAGAGACGGCCCTGGGGCTGGAGAGACGGCCCTGGGGCTGGAGAGACGGCCCTGGGGCTGGAGAGACGGCCCTGGGGTTGGAGAGACGGCCCTGGGGCTGGAGGGACGGCCCTGGGACTGGAGAGACTGCCCTGGGGCTGGAGAGATGGCCCTGGGGCTGGAGCAACGTCCCTGGGACTGGAGAGACGGCGCTGGGGCTGGAGGGACGGCCCTGGGGCTGGAGGGACGGCCCTGGGGCTGGAGGGACGGCCCTGGGGCTGGAGGGACGGCCCTGGGGCTGGAGGGACGGCCCTGGGGCTGGAGGGACGGCCCTGGGGCTGGAGGGACGGTCCTGTACACTATATTGACACAACCAGTGGTGTAGTTAGTGGTGACCACTACCACTGGTGTTGCTACCAGCTTTATACAAGGTGCTGACGTACATGTTGACGGGTACTGAGGATGACAGTTCTGCTGTCACTCAGCTGAAAGCAGCACAACCTCACCAGGAAACTGTGACCTGTGTCACCTGTCTTTCCTGACACCCTTGCTATGCATGATCCTGCAACAATATCTTGCACTTAAAGCAGAACTGTTGGATGGTAAAGTCAGTACTGGTGATAAATCTATCACACACTGACATCCAACACTATCACAACTATTGTTACAGTGAAGCAGTGCTTTCACACACCGCTGACAGCCACAGCCAAATATGCTAACGTGTTTGAAGAGAGCACTGGCCTGTCTGCACCTTGCCAGGCAGGGTAAAGCCAGCCAAGCACATCCTTATGTCCTCTACTGTCAAACTGACAGGAATTCTGGAGGTCATGAATATTTTAAACTAGCTAGGTGACAGCCTGTCACACTCACCTTCAAAGAAGAAACTGACAGCAAATACTGCCAGGGTGATATTGCATTATCAAGTATACTTCCTGGGATACTCACCAGGGATATTCTACAAGAAACAGTAAGGGTCAGGTACATCTTACAATTATTATTATAATCAAAAGAAGCGCTAAACCACAAGGGTCAGGTACATCTTACAAAATCAAAGAAATTAAATCTTCAGATTCACCACTTGTGTTCAGAAGTGAGAGGCACCTAAAGTCAGGCACCTAAAGCCAGTACCTGACCAGCCGGGCTGTGGTTCCTACGTTGGTTTGCATGAGGCTAGCAGTAACAACCTGGTTGATCAGTGCCTAATCCACTACCAGGCCTGGTTATGGACCGTGTCGCGAGGGCGCTGACCCCCCGGAACACCGTACAGGTGCAGGTGCTGATCCACACAGGACAGGAGAGTATAGGGGCCAGTGTTGCTACACCAGTGTTGACACACCTGACACTACACTTACCTGGATATAAATCAATATGTTCCCTGGAGGGAGAAGACGGGAGGGAATGAGCCAGCGGCGCCCCCGTGCAAGAAACTGCAAGATCTTGACAACACAGGAGCTATGACTCGACCCCTGCAACCACAATTAGGTGAGTACAGGGATGGCTCACTGTGTCACAAGACGATACAAATGAAGCAGCCAGTGTAAACACAGCATTAGGGCCGTCACAGTAACTCTCCGTCACAGTAACTCTCCGTCACAGTAACGTCACACCTCATCAATACTCCAGCAGGTAACGACCCACCTCAACACTTGGTATCAATCCACCAAGATTTTGATTACCATTACCACAAACATTCAATAGTTGGTAAACAGAGGCAAGACTGTTGTGACGTTCACTGGTGATGCTGGTCCAACTGTTGGCCACTCTCCCAGTATCGTCTGCATGATAACAATGATAAGATAACACTACGTCGTCCACACATGACTCTGGTTCATGTCTTAGCTGAAGTGCTCAAGCGCTCCAGTTTGCCTCCAGGACCTGACTCCAGGACCTGACTCCAGGACCTGACTCCAGGACCTGACTCCAGGACCTGACTCCAGGACCTGACTCCAGGACCTGACTCCAGGACCTGACTCCAGGACCTGACTCCAGGACCTGACTCCAGGACCTGACTCCAGGACCTGACTCCAGGACCTGACTCCAGGACCTGACTCCAGGACCTGACTCCAGGACCTGACTCCAGGACCTGACTCCAGGACCTGACTCCAGGACCTGACTCCAGGACCTGACTCCAGGACCTGACTCCAGGACCTGACTCCAGGACCGACTCCAGGACCTGACTCAGGACCTGACTCCAGGACCTGACTCCAGGACCTGACTCCAGGACCTGACTCCAGGACCTGACTCCAGGACCTGACTCCAGTACACCACCAGGCAACTCTCGACTAACTTCATTATTCATAAACCTTTGTATGATCGTATACAAGGAACTCCACGATAACAAAATACCCTGACAAAATACCCTGACAAAATACCCTGACAAAATACCCTGACAAGATACCCTGACAAGATACCCTGACACAGAGACCAGGAAGTTGTGCCTTTGTCACGGCTGTGTCACATCTGTACCGTATTATACACTAGAGTACATGACAGTATGAGGGTTCATGACAGTATGAGGGTACATGACAGTATGAGGGTACATGACAGTATGAGGGTACATGACAGTATGAGGGTACATGACAGTACATGAGGGTACATGACAGTATGAGGGTACATGACAGTATGAACAGCAATGGTACATGTATGTCATGCAGTATGAGGTACATGCAGTATGAGGTGCAGTACATGAGTACTGGCAGTATGAGGGTACATGGCAGTATGAGGTACATGGCAGTACATGAGGGTACAACATGAGACATGGCAGTACATGAGGTACATGAGTACATGAGGGTACATGGCAGTATGAGGGTCAGTACATGAGGATACATGGCAGTATGAGGGTACATGGCAGTACATGAGGGTACATGCAGTATGAGGTACATGGCAGTATGAGGTACATGGCAGACTGGTATGATCATGAGGTACATGCAGTGGTACATGCAGTATGAGGAGAAACATGGCAGTACATGAGGGTACATGGCAGTATGAGTACATGGCAGTATGAGTACATGGCAGTACATGAGGTACATGACAGTATGAGGATACATGGCAGTATGAGGGTACATGGCAGTACATGAGGGTACATGACAGTACATGAGGGTACATGGCAGTATGAGGGTACATGACAGTATGAGGGTACATGGCAGTACATGAGGGTACATGACAGTACATGAGGGTACATGGCAGAGAGGTACATGACAGTATGAGGGTACATGGCAGTATGAGGGTACATGGCAGTACATGAGGGTACATGGCAGTATGAGGGTACATGGCAGTATGAGGGTACATGGCAGTACATGAGGGTACATGACAGTATGAGGGTACATGGCAGTATGAGGGTACATGGCAGTACATGAGGGTACATGACAGTACATGAGGGTACATGGCAGTACATGAGGGTACATGAGCAGTACATGAGGTACATGGCAGTATGAGGGTACATGGCAGTACATGAGGTACATGGCAGTACATGAGGTACATGACAGTACATGAGGGTACATGACAGTACATGAGGTACATGGCAGTACATGAGGTACATGGCAGTACATGAGGGTACATGACAGTACATGAGGGTACATGACAGTACATGAGGGTACATGGCAGTACATGAGGGTACATGGCAGTACATGAGGGTACATGCATACATGAGGTACATGGCAGACATGAGGTACATGGCAGTACATGAGGGTACATGGCAGTATGAGGGTACATGGCAGTACATGAGGGTACATGACAGTACATGAGGGTACATGGCAGTACATGAGGGTACATGGCAGTACATGAGGGTACATGGCAGTACATGAGGGTACATGGCAGTACATGAGGGTACATGACAGTACATGAGGGTACATGGCAGTACATGAGGGTACATGGCAGTATGAGGGTACATTGCAGTACATGAGGGTACAGGGCAGTATGAGGGTACATGGCAGTACTGGACTGGCAGTACAGAGGTACATGGCAGTACATGAGGGTACATGACAGTACATGAGGGTACATGGCAGTACATGAGGGTACATGGCAGTACATGAGGGTACATGACAGTACATGAGGGTACATGCAGTACATGGGGGTACATGGCAGTATAAGGGTACATGACAGTCAGGGGCAGTACATGAGGGTACATGGCAGTACATGAGGGTACATGGCAGTACATGAGGGTACATGGCAGTACATGAGGGTACATGGCAGTACATGAGGGTACATGGCAGTACATGAGGGTACATGGCAGTACATGAGGGTACATGGCAGTACATGAGGGTACATGGCAGTACATGAGGGTACATGGCAGTACATGAGGGTACATGGCGATGGTACATGAGCAGTACATGAGACATGCAGTACATGAGGGTACATGGCAGTACATGAGGGTACATGAGTACATGAGGGTCATGGCAGTACATGAGGGTACATGGCAGTACATGAGGGTACATGGCATGAGGGTACATGAGCAGCATAGCATGGCAGTACATGAGGGTACATGGCAGTACATGAAGGGTACATGGCAGTACATGAGGGTACATGGCAGTACATGAGGGTACATGGCAGTACATGAGGGTACATGGCAGTACATGAGGGTACATGGCAGTACATGAGGGTACATGGCAGTACATAAGGGTACATGGCAGTACATGAGGGTACATGGCAGTACATGAGGGTACATGGCAGTACATGAGGGTACATGGCAGTACATGAGGGTACATGGCAGTACATGATTGTCAAAATCCCAAATATGCCGAGTGGCAGCCTTAGAGCCTACTGACTAGACCAGCCAGGTGACCAGACCAGCCAGGTGACCAGACCAGCCAGGTGACCAGACCAGCCAGGTGACTAGACCAGCCAGGTGACTAGACCAGCCAGGTGACCAGACCAGCCAGGTGACCAGACCAGCCAGGTGACCAGACCAGCCAGGTGACCAGACCAGCCAGGTGACCAGACCAGCCAGGTGACCAGACCAGCCAGGTGACCAGACCAGCCAGGTGACCAGACCAGCCAGGTAACTAGACCAGCCAGGTGACCAGACCAGCCAGGTGACCAGACCAGCCAGGTGACTAGACCAGCCAGGTGACCAGACCAGCCAGGTGACTAGACCAGCCAGCTGACCAGACCAGCCAGCTGACCAGACCAGCCAGGTGACTAGACCAGCCAGGTGACTAGACCAGCCAGGTGACTACACCAGCCAGGTGACTACACCAGCCAGGTGACCAGACCAGCCAGGTGACCAGACCAGCCAGGTGACCAGACCAGCCAGGTGACCAGACCAGCCAGGTGACCAGACCAGCCAGGTGACCAGACCAGCCAGGTGACCAGACCAGCCAGGTGACCAGACCAGCCAGGTGACCAGACCAGCCAGGTGACCAGACCAGCCAGGTGACCAGACCTTCAGAGATATAACTACAGCTCCAGGTCTCTGCTAATTCCCCTCACTCCAGTCATTAGTGGCTGACTTAGTGACCTGACTAAAGTGACCAATATGGACCTTGTTATCAGCGATAACAAGATAACTGTCGTAAACAACCCACTTAGTGTCTGGACAGATAACTAATCTTGGTTATCTCAGAAATAACAGCCGTTGGTAACACAGAGGACCGTGACTCGACACTTGCAATTATAAATAGGTGAATACACACACACTGTTACAGCCAGGGTATTCTTACAGCCAGAGCATTGTTACAGCCAGAGCATTGTTACAGCCAGGGTATTGTTACAGCCAGGGTATTGTTACAGCCAGGGTATTGTTACAGCCAGGGTATTGTTACAGCCAGGGTGTTGTTACAGCCAGGGTGTTGTTACAGCCAGGGTGTTTTACAGCCAGGGTGTTGTTACAGCCAGGGTGTTGTTACAGCCAGGGTGTTGTTACAGCCAGGGTGTTGTTACAGCCAGGGTGTTGTTACAGCCAGGGTATTGTTACAGCCAGGGTATTGTTACAGCCTGGGTATTGTTACAGCCAGGGTGTTGTTACAGCCAGGGTGTTGTTACAGCCAGGGTGTTGTTACAGCCAGGGTGTTGTTACAGCCAGGGTGTTGTTACAGCCAGGGTGTTTTACAGCCAGGGTGTTGTTACAGCCAGGGTGTTGTTACAGCCAGGGTGTTGTTACAGCCAGGGTGTTGTTACAGCCAGGGTGTTGTTACAGCCAGGGTGTTGTTACAGCCAGGGTATTGTTACAGCCAGGGTATTGTTACAGCCAGGGTGTTGTTACAGCCAGGGTATTGTTACAGCCAGGTGTAGTGGTATTGTACAGCCAGGGTGTTGTTACAGCCAGGGTGTTGTTACAGCCAGGGTTTGTTACAGCCAGGGTAGTTGTTACAGCCGGGTGTTGTTACAGCCAGGTGATTGTTACAGCCAGGGTTTGTTACAGCCAGGGTTTGTTACAGCCAGGGTTGTTACAGCCAGGGTTGTCAGGTATTGTACAGCAGTTGACAGCCAGGGTATTTCAGCCAGGGATTGTTACTCCAGGGTATTGTGGATGTGTCTTGTACAGCAGGTACCACACCACTCCTAAAGGGTAGTACACTCCAGCAACATGGTGTGCACCATGTTTTACACTCATTTACAACACTGTTTTGTCACCTGACATTGACCTAAGTGTGCACTGCAACACTGGTGTCATCCACAACACTGGTGTCACTCCAAACACTGTGTCACGCCTCTGTCACCACAACACTGGTGCCACTCGCACAACACTGGTGCACTCGCACAACACTGCTGTCACTCGCACAACACTGCTGTCACTCGCACAACACTGTGTCCTCGCACAACACTGCTGTCACTCGCACAACACTGGTGTCACTCGCACAACACTGGTGTCACTCGCACAACACTGGTGTCACTCGCACAACACTGGTGTCACTCGCACAACACTGCTGTCACTCGCACAACACTGCTGTCACTCGCACAACACTGGTGTCACTCACACAACACTGGTGTCACTCACACAACACTGGTGTCACTCACACAACACTGGTGTCACTCACACAACACTGGTGCCACTCACACAACACTGGTGTCACTCACACAACACTGGTGCCACTCACACAACACTGCTGCCACTCACACAACACTGCTGCCACTCACACAACACTGGTGTCCTCACACAACACTGGTGCCTCTCACACAACACTGGTGCCTCTCACACAACACTGGTGCCTCTCACACAACACTGGTGCCTCTCACACAACACTGGTGCCTCTCACACAACACTGGTGCCTCTCACACAACACTGGTGCCTCTCACACAACACTGGTGTCTCTCACACAACACTGGTGTCTCTCACACAACACTGGTGTCTCTCACACAACACTGGTGCCACTCACACAACACTGGTGCCCTCACACAACACTGTGTCCTCACACAACACTGGTGTCTCTCACACAACACTGGTGTCTCTCACACAACACTGGTGTCTCTCACACAACACTGCTGTCTCTCACACAACACTGCTGTCACTCACACAACACTGCTGTCACTCACACAACACTGCTGTCACTCACACAACACTGCTGTCACTCACACAACACTGCTGTCACTCACACAACACTGCTGTCACTCACACAACACTGCTGTCACTCACACAACACTGCTGTCACTCACACAACACTACTGTCACTCACACAACACTGCTGTCACTCACACAACACTACTGTCACTCACACAACACTACTGTCACTCACACAACACTGCTGTCACTCACACAACACTACTGTCACTCACACAACACTGCTGTCACTCACACAACACTACTGTCACTCACACAACACTACTGTCACTCACACAACACTACTGTCACTCACACAACACTACTGTCACCACACAACACTACTGTCACTCACACAACACTACTGTCACTCACACAACACTACTGTCACTCACACAACACTACTGTCACTCACACAACACTACTGTCACTCACACAACACTACTGTCACTCACACAACACTACTGTCACTCACACAACACTACTGTCACTCACACAACACTACTGCCACTCACACAACACTACTGCCACTCACACAACACTGTCACTCACACTTCACTACTGCCACTCACACAACACTGCTGCTACTCACACAACACTACTGTTACTCACACAACACTACTGTCACTCACACAACACTAATGTCACTCACACAACACTACTGCCACTCACACAACACTACTGTCACTCACACAACACTGCTGTCACTCACACAACACTACTGTCACTCACACAACACTACTGTCACTCACACAACACTACTGTCACTCACACAACACTACTGTCACTCACACAACACTGCTGTCACTCCCACAACACTACTGTCAATCACACAACACTACTGTCCCTCACACAACACTACTGTCACTCACACAACACTACTGTCACTCACACAACACTGCTGTCACTCACACAACACTGCTGTCACTCACACAACACTGCTGTCACTCACACAACACTGCTGTCACTCACACAACACTGCTGTCACTCACACAACACTGCTGTCACTCACACAACACTGCTGTCACTCACACAACACTGGTGCCACTCACACAACACTGGTGCCACTCACACAACACTGGTGCCACTCACACAACACTGGTGCCACTCACACAACACTGGTGCCACTCACACAACACTGGTGCCACTCACACAACACTGGTGTCAACCATGGTAACCACAATACAATGATTCTCTCAACATTTCAACACTGCTGACTATTGTCTGAGATTCTTTAACTCTGCTGTGTATTGCAGGTATGTTGCAGGTGTGTAGCGTTGTAACACTAGTTACAACACAACTACTGTTACAATAATAATGCTACAACACTAAGGTTCACAGGAAACACCGTCACAAACACACTAAAGATCACAAAACAATGAAAGAGTCCTTATCAGAGTCCAGACTGGCTGCCAGGATCTGATAGTACTCTCTCACATGTTTCAACGTCTATTCCAACTGCAGCTCTTACAAGATGTACTCTGGCTGTTACAGCTACTGAAGTATGGGTGAGGTACTCTGGTTTGAGTAATCAAGTCTCGTTACTAGAGTCAAGGAAACGAAACTAGACCAAGTAATGAATGAGACGTTATCTTGTTTTCAGGGTGGTAAAAATATGTTGTTGTTTTGGGGGAGTTGAACCCCGGGTCTTGAACCCCGGGTCCTGAACCCCGGGTCCTGAACCCCGGGTCTTGAACCCCGGGTCTTGAACCCCGGGCCCTGAACCCCGGGTCTTGAACCCCGGGTCCTGAACCCCGGGTCTTGAACCCCGGGTCCTGAACCCCGGGTCTTGAACCCCGGGTCTTGAACCCCGGGTCCTGAACCCCGGGTCTTGAACCCCGGGTCCTGAACCCCGGGTCCTGAACCCCGGGTCTTGAACCCCGGGTCCTGAACCCCGGGTCCTGAACCCCGGGTCTTGAACCCTGGGTCCTGAACCCCGGATCTTGAACCCTGGGTCCTGAACCCCGGGTCTTGAACCCTGGGTCCTGAACCCCGGGTCCTGAACCCCGGGTCTTGAACCCTGGGTCTGAACCCTGGGTCCTGAACCCCGGGCCCTGAACCCGGCCTTGAACCCGGGTCTTGAACCCCGGGTCTTGAACCCTCGAGGTCCTGAACCCCGGGTCCTGAACCCCGGGTCTTGAACCCTGGGTCCTGAACCCCGGATCTTGAACCCCGGGTCCTGAACCCCGGGTCTTGAACCCTGGGTCCTGAACCCCGGGTCTTGAACCCTGGGTCCTGAACCCCGGGTCTTGAACCCTGGGTCCTGAACCCCGGGCCCTGAACCCCGGGCCCTGAACCCCGGGTCTTGAACCCCGGGTCTTGAACCCCGGGTCTTGAACCCCGGGCCCTGAACCCCGGGTCTTGAACCCCGGGCCCTGAACCCCGGGTCTTGAACCCCGGGCCCTGAACCCCGGGTCTTGAACCCCGGGCCCTGAACCCCGGGTCTTGAACCCCGGGTCTTGAACTCCGGGTCCTGAACCTCGGGTCTTGAACCCGGGCCCTGAACCCGGGTCTTTAACCCCGGGTCTTGAACCCGGGCCCTGAACCCCGGGCCCTGAACCCCGGGTCTTGAACCCCGGGCCCTGAACCCCGGGCCCTGAACCCCGGGTCTTGAACCCGGGTCTTGAACCCGGGTCTTGAACCCCGGGTCTTGAACCCCGGGTCTTGAACCCCGGGCCCTGAACCCGGGTCTTGAACCCCGGGCCCTGAACCCGGTCTTGAACCCGGGCCCTGAACCCCGGGTCTTGAACCCCGGGTCTTGAACCCCGGGCCCTGAACCCCGGGTCTTGAACCCCGGGCCCTGAACCCCGGGTCTTGAACCCCGGGTCTTGAACCCCGGGAAACACGTCCCTAATGTTTTCCAGCCGTACCGGAGATTCGAATTCCGGACCTCAGTGTGTGAGGTGAGTGCGCTACCGATCCAGCTACGGGACATATATATATATACACACACGTGATATATATTGTATTGAAATTGGATCCATCATTTTGAAACACCTTGTATATATCTCATGCGTTCGAAAATGAACGCTGAAAATGGTATATATATATATATATATATATATATATCTCTTAAAGATCTGAGTTGGTAGTGAATATTTGAAGACTAGGGGAGAGGGGAGTGGGGAGGGTATTCCCCCTTATCATGCATCAGGATGTCCTCTCCCTCCCCAGGCTTCCAGGAGGGGAGATGTTATATCCTGTGTCGCCTGGTCCCCCTTCTCCCTTACTCCCACACTCCCTACCTCACTCCCACACTCCCAGACGAGCCTGGACTATGGCCGGGCTCCAGGAGTATTAAAACTCTGGAAACTCATCAGAGGTATATCAAAAGTATACTAAAACTTCATGCCATACCTCACAACACCTTCCAGAAGCTAATATTCTGTATATACGAAGATATTCTTGACAGCCAAGAATATATACACTGAGAGGTGTATATATCAAGTGTATATACACTGAGAGGTGTATATTTCAAGTGTATATACACTGAGAGGTGTATATCTCAGTGTATATACACTGAGAGGTGTATATCTCAAGTGTATATACACTGAGAGGTGTATATCTCAAGTGTATATACACTGAGAGGTGTATATCTCAAGTGTATATACACTGAGAGGTGTATATCTCAAGTGTATATACACTGAGAGGTGTATATCTCAGTGTATATACACTGAGAGGTGTATATCTCAGTGTATATACACTGAGAGGTGTATATCTCAAGTGTATATACACTGAGAGGTGTATATCTCAAGTGTATATACACTGAGAGGTGTATATCTCAAGTGTATATACACTGAGAGGTGTATATCTCAGTGTATATACACTGAGAGGTGTATATCTCAAGTGTATATACACTGAGAGGTGTATATCTCAAGTGTATATACACTGAGAGGTGTATATCTCAAGTGTATATACACTGAGAGGTGTATATCTCAAGTGTATATACACTGAGAGGTGTATATACAATGGTAGTTTAATCAGTATTTTAGGTATTAAAGTATTCTTGACTGGTGGTGACCAGGTGACATGCAGCCTTAATGACACTCGTGTAGTAGATAGACTTGAAACCCCATTAACCAACCAACCAGTCACAATGACCCTCGTGTAGTAGATAGACTTTAAACCCCATTAACTATCTACTCTAGATAGGGGAGACATGATCACGACATACAAGATAATTATGTAAATTTGACAGGAACAAGCAAATGTAAAAACTGAAAAGGCGGAAGTTGAGCCAGGAGCCAGAGCTCGACCCCTATCATTAAAACAACCATATGGTATACCGGTGATGGGGTAGGGGGTCGACCCCCCTGCTAAAACACCTGCCAGCCTATGAACACCTGTGCCAGGATACCAAACACATGTTCCATAACATTATCGTTCGTGTTTTATGTGTGTGTGTAGACAGGTGTGTAGACAGGTGTGTGTAGACAGGTGTGTGTAGACAGGTGTGTGTAGACAGGTGTGTGTAGACAGGTGTGTGTAGACAGGTGTGTGTAGAGTCAGCCTAATGTAACACGTGTAGTGTAGACACCCATAACGTTAACAGTCAAATGACACCATAACGTACACACAGTCCAATAACATTACACACCATAACGTACACACAGACATAACGTACACACAGACATAACGTACACAGACATAATGTACACACAGACATAACGTACACAGACATAACAATGTACACACCCATAACGTACACACAGACGTAACGTACACGACAGACACCATAACGTACACAAACGTAAACGTACACAGCATAACGTACACACAGCCATAACGTACACAAGCCATAACGTACACAGCCATAACAGCTACGTACACAGCCATAACGTACACAGACATAATGTAACATCGTAACAGACGTGACGTACACAGCCATAACGTACACACAGCCATAACGTACACACAGACATACAATGTACACACACCATAACGTACACACAGACGTAACGTACACAGACATAACGTACACACAGCCATAACGTACACACAGCCATAACGTACACACAGACATAACGTACACAGACATAACGTACACACAGACATAACGTACACACAGACATAACGTACACAGACAAAACAACGTACACAGTCATAACGTACACACATCCATAACAACAGTACACTGACAGTATGATCACACAGTACACTGACAGTATTGATCACAACAGTACACTGACAGTATTGATCACAACAGTACACTGACAGTATTGATCACAACAGTACACGACAGTATTGATCACAGCAGTACACTGACAGTATATCACAACAGTACATGACGTAGCACACATACTGACAGTATTGATCACAACAGTACACTGACAGTATTGACATCATCAAGCAGTACACTGACAGTATTGATCACAACAGTACACTGACAGTATTGATCACAACAGTACACTGACAGTATTGATCACAACAGTACACTGACAGTATTGATCACAACAGTACACTGACAGTATTGATCACAACAGTACACTGACAGTATTGATCACAACAGTACACTGACAGTATTGATCACAACAGTACACTGACAGTATGTCACAGTAACTGACATAACACAACAGTACACTGACAGTATTGATCACAAATACACTGACGTATTGATCACAACAGTACACTGACAGTATTGATCACAAAGTACACTGACAGTATTGATCACGAACAGTCACTGACAGTATGATCACATCAGGTAGTGATCACAACAGTGATCACTGACAGGTGGTATGATCATGGTAGCACTGGTGTAGTGATCAGGTAGCACTGGTGTGAGTGATCATGGTAGCACTGGTGTGATGATCAGGTAGCACTGGTATGATCATGGTACACTGGTAGTGATCATGGTAGCACTGGTGTGAGTGATCATGTAGCACTGGTTAGTGACATGTAGCACGTTACATTAGTGAGTGATCATGGTAGCACGGTGTGAGTGATCAGGGTACACTGGTGTGAGTGATCATGGTACACTGGTGATCATGGTAGCACTGGTGTGAGTGATCATGGTAGCACTGGTGTGAGTGATCATGGTACACTGGTGTGAGTGATCATGTAGCACTGGTGTAGTGATCATGGTAGCACTGTGTGAGTGATCATGGTGCACTGGTGTGAGTGATCATGGTAGCACTGTGAGTGATCATGGTAGCACGTGTGAGTGATCATGGTAGCACTGGTGTGAGTGATCATGTAGCACTGGTGTGAGTGATCATGTACATGTGTGAGTGATCATGGTAGCACTGTGTGAGTGATCATGGTAGCACTGGTGTGAGTGATCATGGTAGCACTGGTGTGAGTGATCATGGTAGCACTGGTGTGAGTGATCATGGTAGCACTGGTGTGAGTGATCATGGTAGCACTGGTGTGAGTGATCATGGTAGCACTGGTGTGAGTGATCATTGTAGCACTGGTGTGAGTGATCATGGTAGCACTGGTGAGTGATCATGGTAGCACTGGTGTGAGTGATCATTGTAGCACTGGTGTGAGTGATCATGGTAGCACTGGTGTGAGTGATCATGGTAGCACTGGTGTGAGTGATCATGGTAGCACTGGTGTGAGTGATCATGGTAGCACTGGTGTGAGTGATCATGGTAGCACTGGTGTGAGTGATCATGGTAGCACTGGTGTGAGTGATCATGGTAGCACTGGTGTGAGTGATCATGGTAGCACAGGTGTGAGTGATCATGGTAGCACAGGTGTGAGTGATCATGGTAGCATAGGTGTGAGTGATCATGGAAGCACTGGTGTGAGTGATCATGGTAGCACTGGTGTGAGTGATCATGGTACCACTGGTGTGAGTGATAATGGTAGCACTGGTGTGAGTGATCATGGTAGCACTGGTGAGTGATCATGGTAGCACAAGTGTGAGTGATAATGGTAGCACAGGTGTGAGTGATCATGGTAGCACTGGTGTGAATGATCATGGTAGCACTGGTGTGAATGATCATGGTAGCACTGGTGTGAATGATCATGGTAGCACTGGTGTGTGTGATCATGGTAGCACTGATGTGAGTGATCATGGTAGCACTGGTGTGAGTGATCATGGTAGCACTGGTGTGAGTGATCATGGTAGCACTGGTGTGAGTGATCATGGTAGCACAAGTGTGAGTGATCATGGTAGCACTGGTGTGAATGATCATGGTAGCACTGGTGTGAATGATCATGGTAGCACTGGTGTGAGTGATCATGGTAGCACTGGTGTGTGTGATCATGGTAGCACTGGTGTGAATTATCATGGTAGCACTGGTGTGAATGATCATGGTAGCACTGGTGAGTGATCATGGTAGCACTGGTGTGTGTGATCATGGTAGCACTGGTATGAGTGATCATTGTAGCACTGGTGTGTGTGATCATGGTAGCACTGGTGAGTGATCATGGTAGCACTGGTATGAGTGATCATGGTAGCACTGGTGTGAGTGATCATTGTAGCACTGGTGAGTGATCATGGTAGCACTGGTGAGTGATCATGGTAGCACTGGTGAGTGATCATGGTAGCACTGGTGAGCGATCATGGTAGCACTGGTGTGAGTGATCATGGTAGCACTGGTGTGAGTGATCATTGTAGCACTGGTGTGAGTGATCATGGTAGCACTGGTGTGAGTGATCATGGTAGCACTGGTGTGAGTGATCATGGTAGCACTGGTGTGAGTGATCATGGTAGCACTGGTGTGAGTGATCATGGTAGCACTGGTGTGAGTGATCATGGTAGCACTGGTGAGTGATCATGGTAGCACTGGTGAGTGATCATGGTAGCACTGGTGTGAGTGATCATGTGTAGGTGCTCACTAGGTGGGTGTAAACCATGGTAGCACAGTATAGGCACTAACTAGGTTGGTGTAACCCATGGTAGCACAGTGTAGGCACTAACTAGGTGGGTGTAACCCATGGTAGCACAGTGTAGGCACTCACAAGGTGGGTGTAACCCATGGTAGCACAGTGTAGGAACTCACAAGGTGGGTGTAACCCATAGTAGCACAGTGTAGGCACTCACTAGGTGGGTGTAACCCATAGTAGCACAGTGTAGGTGTTCACTAGGTGGGTGTAACCCATGGTAGCACAGTGTAGGCACTAACTAGGTGGGTGTAACCCATGGTAGCAGTGTAGGTGCTCACTAGGTGGGTGTAAACCATGGTAGCACAGTGTAGGCACTCACAAGGTGGGTGTAACCCATGGTAGCACAGTGTAGGCACTAACTAGGTGGGTGTAACCCATGGTAGCACAGTGTAGGCACTCACAAGGTGGGTGTAACCCATGGTAGCACAGTGTAGGCACTAACTAGGTGGGTGTAACCCATGGTAGCACAGTGTAGGTGCTCACTAGGTGGGTGTAACCCATGGTAGCACAGTGTAGGCACTAACTAGGTGGGTGTAACCCATGGTAGCACAGTGTAGGTGCTCACTAGGTGGGTGTAACCCATGGTAGCACAGTGTAGGCACTCACAAGGTGGGTGTAACCCATGGTAGCACAGTGTAGGCACTAACTAGGTGGGTTTAACCCATGGTAGCACAGTGTAGGCACTCACAAGGTGGGTGTAACCCATGGTAGCACAGTGTAGGCACTAACTAGGTGGGTGTAACCCATGGTAGTACACATGGCAATACTCACCAGTTAGTAGGATAGCTCCATCTAGCACCTAGATGCTACTATTGGTCTCTAAGCACCTCCCATCAGGTCTCTAAGCACCATACCAGTAGCACACCATCTGCTGCTTACACCATCACTACACCAGCTGGGAGGTGCCTACTAGAGAGTGTTGCTAGGTAGCACTAGCAAGGTAGCACTAGGGATAAGAGGGTGTGTGAGAGCTACAAGGAGTGTGTTATCGCACCAGACTCTCTGTGCGGACTGTCACACCTCTCACACGCTATCCCCTTACTCCCCCCTCACCCCTGGTATACCATCCCCTCTATCACCGCCCCCTGTACACCTCTGTACGTCTGTCACTACACTGTACACTATGTACACTATGACTGTCACACCTCACACACGCTATCCCCTTACTCCCCCCTCACCCCTGGTATACCATCCCCTCTATCACCACCCCCTGTACACCTCTGTACGTCTGTCACTACACTGTACACTATGTACACTATGACTGTCACACCTCACACACGCTATACCCTTACTCCCCCTCACCCTGGTATACCATCCCTCTATCACCACCCCTGTACACCTCTGTACGTCTGTCACTACACTGTACACTATGTACACTATGACTGTCACACCTCACACACGCTATACCCTTACTCCCCCTCACCCTGGTATACCATCCCTCTATCACCACCCCTGTACACCTCTGTACGTGTCACTACACTGTACACTATGTACACTATGACTGTCACACCTCTCACACGCTATACCCTTACTCCCCCCTCACCCCTGGTATACCATCCCCTCTATCACCACCCCCTGTACACCTCTGTACGTCTGTCACTACACTGTACACTATGTACACTATGTATGTACACTGACACCTCACACACGCTATCCCCTTACTACCCCCCTCACCCCTGGTATACCATCCCCTCTATCACCACCCCCTGTACACCTCTGTACGTCTGTCACTACACTGTACACTATGTACACTATGACTGTCACACCTCACACACGCTATCCCCTTACTCCCCCCTCACCCCTGGTATACCATCCCCTCTATCACCACCCCCTGTACACCTCTGTACGTCTGTCACTACACTGTACACTATGTACACTATGACTGTCACACCTCACACACGCTATCCCCTTACTGCCCCCCTCACCCCTGGTATACCATCCCCTCTATCACCACCCCCTGTACACCTCTGAAAGTCTGTCACTACACTCTGTACACTGAATGTACACTATGATTGTACACTATTATTGTCTGTACACTATGAATGTGTGTACACTATCTGTAGTAGTACTACCACTACCACCACTACTACCATCACTACTCCACTTCTTCCTCTCTGTATCCCGTCCCCATCCCTCCCCTCTTATATACACTGGCTTCTTCACCTCTCCTGTTAGTGAGACTTGTTAATGTGTACAAGAATGGTATACAATACCGACAATATGAAATATAGACACATGTGCAACATCTGGGTATCTTTATTGTAAACGTTTCGCCCTCCAGTGGCTTTATCAATACAAATTCTAGGACATTATATGAAGACAGTAGAATTATATACAAAATATGAGGTAATCAGTCCCTCTGCCTTGGAGTTGTGTCAACAGCACCGAAGTCGTGGAGTTTCTGGAGCAGAGGCAAGGAGGCTGGTGCTTATATACTAACGTCAGGTGGAAAGAGACGGGTAACAGACGAGGGCATAGTCACTGGTAGGCGTGAGTCCCCAGTGGAAGAAGGTCATACCCAAAGAGACGGGTTAGTTGTAGTCGTAGTCGTGAAGGTTATGTACAGGTCCTCAGAACCAAGACTCCATGATGTTGCAGTCTGACAAGTTGCACAAGAATGGTATACAACACCCAGGTACCTACTTACTGCTAGGTGAACACCAGTATAAAGAACACAATACCATGACTGGAACAATACACACGTATAGAAGAGAGGACCCACGACGTTTCGCTCGCAGTTAGAGCATTACAAGTCACGTGCTATGATATATTGCGGGGGTGTTGAGAGGTAAACAGTTGGTCTGAGACCAGAGCTGATGGCTGCCCTGGTCTGGTACATTAATATAACATGTCGTGGTTCCTCTCTTCTATACGTGTGTATTGTTCCAGTCATGGTATTGTGTTCTTTATACTGCTGTTCACCTAGCAGTAAGTAGGTACCTGGGTGTTAGGTGACTGGTGTGGGTGGCATCCTGGGGGACAAGACTAAGGACCCCAATGGAAATAAGACAGACAGTCCTCGATGACGCACTGACTTTCTTGGGTTATCCTGGGTGGCTAACCCACCGGGGTTAAAAATCCTTACAAGATATTATCTTATCGTACAGGCAGGATATTATCCAGTGACGTTGTCGTACTATGGTGATTACTATGGCAACTAATTTACCACCGTGAGGGATGGGTTACATCCTGGGAAGGGTGGAGGTGTTAGCAATTGTTCCCTAACACCTGCTGGCCCAGTCAGTAGGTATCTGTTAGGTGCATCGTGGGGAAGAGCTGTGTATGTGTGTGTGTGTGTGTGTCAGACGTAGGACATGATATATTAATTAATGTACCAGACCAGGGCAGCCATCAGCTCTGGTCTCAGACCAACTATTTACCTCTCAACACCCCCACAATATACGTATATATATCATAGCACTGTTAACCAGCGCTATTTACCAGCCCCGTCAATCAAGAACCTCTATTTCTGGGAATAGTTAAAGTCCCTTGACTTGTATTCCCTGGAACGCAGGCGAGAGAGATGCATCTTAACATACACTTGGAAAATCCTAGAGGGATTAGTATCAAACTTGCACACGAAAATCACTCCCTATGAAAGCAAGACTCGACAAGAGATGCAACATTCCCCCAGTGATAAGCAGGGGTGCCACGAGTACAGTGAGACAACACAATAAGTGTCAGGGGCCCAAGACTGTTCAACTGCCTCCCAGCATACATAAGAGGGATTACCAATAGACCCCTGGCTGTCTTCAAGACCCCTGGCTGTCTTCATGACCCCTGGCTGTCTTCATGACCCCTGGCTGTCTTCATGACCCCTGGCTGTCTTCATGACCCCTGGCTGTCTTCATGACCCCTGGCTGTCTTCAAGAACCCTGGCTGTCTTCAAGACCCCTGGCTGTCTTCAAGACCCCTGGTTGTCTTCAAGACCCCAGGTATACCTCCAGGTAGGTAGGTTTGTAGACCATCCAAATCTACCAGCATCTACTATCACTATCTACCAACCCTATCTACCAGCTGTGTGGTAGATAGGGTTAGAAGAGAGAGAGAGAGAGAGAGAGAGAGAGAGAGAGAGAGAGAGAGAGAGAGAGAGAGAGAGAGAGAGAGCAACAACAATCCTCACTATTCCGTATATACAGAAATACACCAAAATACACTATAAACAGTGTATTCTGGCCCTCTAGTGGCACTCACACACACTACCCTTCACCGCTGCCACTTCTACACAACCATCACATAACCTCAATCATTTCTTCAATAAAATCAATCATTTTTTTCAATAAAATCAATATATTTACTAATTTCGTCACCTGGCACGAAGTCAGCCGCATATAGGCCTCTAGAAACTCAAAAATTGTTGAAAAATAGCCTTGGTATTGGTGATTTGGCAGACGCGCACGCGATCAATTGCAAAGCGGTGTTGCCGCTTCTGCATGTTTGTGTGTACAGCGGTGCCAAGTGTTGCATGGGTGTGTTATACTGTGGGTGGGTGTTATAATGTGGGTGTAGTGTGGGTGTTATACTGTGGGTGGGGTGTTATAATGTGGGTGTAGTGTGGGTGTTGTGTGGGTGTAGTGTGGGTGTTATACTGTGGGTGTAGTGTGGGTGTATTATACTGTGGGTGTAGTGGGTGTTATACTGTGGGTGTAGTGTGTGTGTTATAATGTGGGTGTAGTGTGTGTGTTATACTGTGGGTGTTATACTGTGGGTGTTATACTGTGGGTGTAGTGTGGGTGTTATACTGTGGGTGTAGTGTGTGTGTGTGTTATACTGTGGGTGTAGTGTGTGTTATACTGGGGGTGTAGTGTGTGTTATACTGTGGGTGTAGTGTGTGTGTTATACTGTGGGTGTAGTGTGTGTTATACTGTGGGTGTAGTGTGTGTGTTATACTGTGGGTGTAGTGTGTTATACTGTGGGTGTAGTGTGTGTTATACTGTGGGTGTAGTGTGTGTGTTATACTGTGGGTGTAGTGTGTGTGTTATACTGTGGGTGTAGTGTGTGTGTTATACTGTGGGTGTAGTGTGTGTGTTATACTGTGGGTGTAGTGTGTGTTATACTGTGGGTGTAGTGGGTGTTATACTGTGGGTGTAGTGGGTGTTATACTGTGGGTGTAGTGTGTGTGTTATACTGTGGGTGTAGTGTGTGTGTTATACTGTGGGTGTAGTGTGTGTGTTATACTGTGGGTGTAGTGTGTGTTATACTGTGGGTGTAGTGTGTGTTATACTGTGGGTGTAGTGTGTTGATCACTTCTACTCCCTCTTGAAGACAACCATGGGGTCTTGAAGACAACCAGGGGGTCTTGAAGACAACCAGGGGGTCTTGAAGACAACCAGGGGGTCTTGAAGACAACCAGGGGTCTTGAAGACAACCAGGGGGTCTTGAAGACAACCAGGGGTCTTGAAGACAACCAGGGGGTCTTGAAGACAACCATGGGGTCTTGAAGACAACCAGGGGATCTTGAAGACAACCAGGGGGTCTTGAAGACAACCAGGGGGTCTTGAAGACAACCAGGGGGTCTTGAAGACAGGTACTGACAGGTAGACACTGGTCAGACAGATGGTGGTCAGGCTAGTTGAGTATGGTATCTGCATAGGTTACCGGCTAATCCAAGGCAAGAGATCAGCTCCGCACTCAGTCTTCAGTCAGTGTGGTAATCAGTTACTGGACCCGTTTTGAGTGTCACCAGGTATTTACAAGCAGGTCTGATGGCTTGCAGTGACCTGTGTGCACTCTGTACGTGTGCACCTTATATGGATGTGTGCACCATGAATGTATGTGCGTAGCTTGCATGTACGTGTACAGTATTGTAAGTGATGACACCGTGGTATTACCACAGTGGTAATACCAGCTGCACCACGCAGCTGGTATTACCACTGATGCAGCTGGTATTACCACTGGTACAGCTGGTATTACCACTGGTACAGCTGGTATTACCACTGGTACAGCTGGTATTACCACTGGTACAGCTGGTATTACCACTGGTACAGCTGGTATTACCACTGGTACAGCTGGTATTACCACTGGTACAGCTGGTATTACCACTGGTACAGCTGGTATTACCACTGGTACAGCTGGTATTACCACTGGTACAGCTGGTATTAACACTGGTACAGCTGGTATTACCACTGGTACAGCTAGTATTATCACTGGTTCAGCTGGTATTACCACTGTTGATGACACCGGTCATTAACCACTGGTACAGCTGGTATTACCACTGGTACAGCTGGTATTACCACTGTTATCGTACAAATTGATGACTCATATAACTGCAGTCCAATGTACCCATGTATCCAAAGGTGACACCACTGTAAATAATTTCCTAGCATCCATAAATGCTCTTAAAAGTGTCAGTTGTGTCATGCTTGTGTCAGAAGTGAGACACAGGTGTCAGTTGTGTCATGCTTGTGTCAGAAGCCAGACACAGGTGTCAGTTGTGTCATGCTTGTGTCAGAAGCCAGACACAGGTGTCAGTTGTGTCATGCTTGTGTCAGAAGCCAGACACAGGTGTCAGTTGTGTCATGCTTGTGTCAGAAGCCAGACACAGGTGTCAGTTGTGTCATGCTTGTGTCAGAAGCCAGACACAGGTGTCAGTTGTGTCATGCTTGTGTCAGAAGCGAGACACAGGTGTCAGTTGTGTCATGCTTGTGTCAGGAGCCATACACAGGTGTCAGTTGTGTCATGCTTGTGTCAGGAGCCATACACAGGTGTCAGTTGTGTCATGCTTGTGTCAGAAGCCAGACACAGGTGTCAGTTGTGTCATGCTTGTGTCAGAAGCCAGACACAGGTGTCAGTTGTGTCATGCTTGTGTCAGAAGCGAGACACTGGTGTCAGTTGTGTCATGCTTGTGTCAGAAGCGAGACACAGGTGTCAGTTGTGTCATGCTTGTGGCAGAAGCCAGACACAAGTGTCAGTTGTGTCATGCTTGTGTCAGAAGCCAGACACAGGTGTCAGTTGTGTCATGCTTGTGTCAGAAGCCAGACACAGGTGTCAGTTGTGTCATGCTTGTGTCAGAAGCCAGACACAGGTGTCAGTTGTGTCATGCTTGTGTCAGAAGCCAGACACAGGTGTCAGTTGTGTCATGCTTGTGTCAGAAGCCAGACACAGGTGTCAGTTGTGTCATGCTTGTGTCAGAAGCCAGACACAGGTGTCAGTTGTGTCATGCTTGTGTCAGAAGCCAGACACAGGTGTCAGTTGTGTCATGCTTGTGTCAGAAGTCAGACACAGGTGTCAGTTGTGTCATGCTTGTGTCAGAAGCCAGACACAGGTGTCAGTTGTGTCATGCTTGTGTCAGAAGCCAGACACAGGTGTCAGTTGTGTCATGCTTGTGTCAGAAGCCAGACACAGGTGTCAGTTGTGTCATGCTTGTGTCAGAAGCGAGACAGGTGTCAGTTGTGTCATGCTTGTGTCAGAAGCGAGACACAGGTGTCAGTTGTGTCATGTTTGTGTCAGAAGCCAGACACAGGTATGGTAGGACTGTGGACAGTGGTGTCAGAGTACAACTGTGTATTCCATCTCACATTGGTCCTCAAATGCATGATAGAGGTGATGATGTGGGTGTCAAATGCCGTTCAAGAGGGAGTTGATTGCAATCTTGGGCTGTTAGTATTTAGAGAATAATACGAGAACTTCAATGACTCGTGACTAAGAATGATTGACAGCAGTCAAATCCATCTATCTTTATTCTATAACCAGACTCTTGGATGTCACACTACCAGGCTTGTGTTAGATTACAAGTACCTGTGGATGTCACACTACCAGGCTTGTGTTAGATTACAAGTACCTGTGGATGTCAATACTACCAGGCTTGTGTTAGATTACAAGTACCTGTGGATGTCAATACTACCAGGCTTGTGTTAGATTACAAGTACCTGTGGATGTCACACTACCAGGCTTGTGTTAGATTACAAGTACCTGTGGATGTCAATACTACCAGGCTTGTGTTAGATTACAAGTACCTGTGGATGTCATACTACCAGGCTTGTGTTAGATTACAAGTACCTGTGGATGTCAATACTACCAGGCTTGTGTTAGATTACAAGTACCTGTGGATGTCAATACTACCAGGCTTGTGTTAGATTACAAGTACCTGTGGATGTCACACTACCAGGCTTGTGTTAGATTACAAGTACCTGTGGATGTCACACTACCAGGCTTGTGTTAGATTACAAGTACCTGTGGATGTCAATACTACCAGGCTTGTGTTAGATTACAAGTACCTGTGGATGTCAATACTACCAGGCTTGTGTTAGATTACAAGTACCTGTGGATGTCAATCTACCAGGCTTGTGTTAGATTACAAGTACCTGTGGATGTCACACTACCAGGCTTGTGTTAGATTACAAGTACCTGTGGATGTCACACTACCAGGCTTGTGTTAGATTACAAGTACCTGTGGATGTCACACTACCAGGCTTGTGTTAGATTACAAGTACCTGTGGATGTCAATACTACCAGGCTTGTGTTAGATTACAAGTACCTGTGGATGTCAATCTACCAGGCTTGTGTTAGATTACAAGTACCTGTGGATGTCAATACTACCAGCTTGTGTTAGATTACAAGTACCTGTGGATGTCAATACTACCAGGCTTGTGTTAGATTACAAGTACCTGTGGATGTCAATACTACCAGGCTTGTGTTAGATTACAAGTACCTGTGGATGTCACACTACCAGGCTTGTGTTAGATTACAAGTACCTGTGGATGTCAATACTACCAGGCTTGTGTTAGATTACAATACCTGTGGATGTCAACTACCAGGCTTGTGTTAGATTACAAGTACCTGTGGATGTCAATACTACCAGGCTTGTGTTAGATTACAAGTACCTGTGGATGTCAACTACCAGGCTTGTGTTAGATTACAAGTACCTGTGGATGTCAATACTACCAGGCTTGTGTTAGATTACAAGTACCTGTGGATGTCACACTACCAGGCTTGTGTTAGATTACAAGTACCTGTGGATGTCAATACTACCAGACTTGTGTTAGATTACAAGTACCTGTGGATGTCAATACTACCAGGCTTGTGTTAGATTACAAGTACCTGTGGATGTCAACTACCAGGCTTGTGTTAGATTACAAGTACCTGTGGATGTCACACTACCAGGCTTGTGTTAGATTACAAGTACCTGTGGATGTCAATACTACCAGACTTGTGTTAGATTACAAGTACCTGTGGATGTCAATACTACCAGGCTTGTGTTAGATTACAAGTACCTGTGGATGTCACACTACCAGGCTTGTGTTAGATTACAAGTACCTGTGGATGTCAATACTACCAGGCTTGTGTTAGATTACAAGTACCTGTGGATGTCACTACTACCAGGCTTGTGTTAGATACAAGTACTTGGATGTCAATACTACCAGGCTTGTGTTAGATTACAAGTACCTGTGGATGTCAACTACCAGGCTTGTGTTAGATTACAAGTACCTGTGGATGTCAATACTACCAGCTTGTGTTAGATTACAAGTACCTGTGGATGTCACACTACCAGGCTTGTGTTAGATTACAAGTACCTGTGGATGTCAATACTACCAGGCTTGTGTTAGATTACAAGTACCTGTGGATGTCACACTACCAGGCTTGTGTTAGATTACAAGTACCTGTGGATGTCACACTACCAGGCTTGTGTTAGATTACAAGTACCTGTGGATGTCACACTACCAGGCTTGTGTTAGATTACAAGTACCTGTGGATGTCAATACCAGGCTTGTGTTAGATTACAAGTACCTGTGGATGTCAAACTACCAGGCTTGTGTTAGATTACAAGTACCTGTGGATGTCAATACTACCAGGCTTGTGTTAGATTACAAGTACCTGTGGATGTCACTACCAGGCTTGTGTTAGATTACAAGTACCTGTGGATGTCACACTACCAGGCTTGTGTTAGATTACAAGTACCTGTGGATGTCAACTACCAGGCTTGTGTTAGATTACAAGTACCTGTGGATGTCAATACTACCAGGCTTGTGTTAGATTACAAGTACCTGTGGATGTCAATACTACCAGGCTTGTGTTAGATTACAAGTACCTGTGGATGTCACACTACCAGGCTTGTGTTAGATTACAAGTACCTGTGGATGTCACACTACCAGGCTTGTGTTAGATTACAAGTACCTGTGGATGTCAATACTACCAGACTTGTGTTAGATTACAAGTACCTGTGGATGTCAACTACCAGGCTTGTGTTAGATTACAAGTACCTGTGGATGTCACACTACCAGGCTTGTGTTAGATTACAAGTACCTGTGGATGTCAATACTACCAGGCTTGTGTTAGATTACAAATACCTGTGGATGTCAATACTACCAGGCTTGTGTTAGATTACAAGTACCTGTGGATGTCACACTACCAGGCTTGTGTTAGATTACAAGTACCTGTGGATGTCAATACTACCAGGCTTGTGTTAGATTACAAGTACCTGTGGATGTCAATACTACCAGGCTTGTGTTAGATTACAAGTACCTGTGGATGTCACACTACCAGGCTTGTGTTAGATTACAAGTACCTGTGGATGTCACACTACCAGACTTGTGTTAGATTACAAGTACCTGTGGATGTCAATACTACCAGGCTTGTGTTAGATTACAAGTACCTGTGGATGTCACACTACCAGGCTTGTGTTAGATTACAAGTACCTGTGGATGTCACACTACCAGGCTTGTGTTAGATTACAAGTACCTGTGGATGTCAATACTACCAGACTTGTGTTAGATTACAAGTACCTGTGGATGTCACACTACCAGGCTTGTGTTAGATTACAAGTACCTGTGGATGTCACACTACCAGGCTTGTGTTAGATTACAAGTACCTGTGGATGTCACACTACCAGGCTTGTACCGAACTACAAGTACCACTGGATGCCACTACTACCAGGCATGGAGTGCGATACAAGTACATTAGTGTAATATTTACTAATTAAAGCATCTAAACCCCTAACAAGACTGGCTTTCCACTCCCCACATAATCATTCAGTGACCCTTAACAGCCACATCATGTTTATATCTTTGTTTACATAGGATATAAGTGAGGGGCCAGCCACTCACTCTTCCACACCAGGTTCCCGACACACAGTAGTACCGGATACCACTCATCTTGGTGTCAAGAAACAGGTTCTGAGGCAAGTGTGATGAGGTTCTATTACACACAAACCGGTTTGAACCTTCTCAGGTATAAAAAAGAAGAAGGAAGATAGGAACTTTCTTAGGGTTACATTTATACACTCACTGTAAACCTCTTCACACCTTTCTCTAATAATAATAATGTTTGTATCTAGCAGTACATGATGCAACTTATACAGACCATAGCTGACACCAATGATATACTATATAGAAAGTACCTGCTTATGTAGAGCATTTCCCACAACTTTGGTTAATTTTTTCCCCCAGGATGCCACCCACACCAGTCACCTAACACCCAGGTACCTACTTACTGCTAGGTGAACATTGACAGCAGGTGTCTTAAACACGTCCTAATGTTTCCACCCGTACCGGGAATCGAACCACGGACCTCAGTGTGTGAGCTGAGTGCGCTACCAATCCAGCTACAGGACAATGTTTCGCAGAGTAGTCGTAGGAGGTTAAGTCTCAGCTCCTGGGCACACAGGCGTCGTATAGTGACCCTCTGACAGATATACTGATGCTGTATGAGACAGTTCACCAGGCGTGGGTACACTCCCACGCCCCTGTACCACGCGTGGGTACACTCCCACGCCCCTGTACCAGGCGTGGGTACACTCCCACGCCCCTGTACCAGGCGTGGGTACACTCCCACGCCCCTGTACCAGACGTGGGTACACTCCCACGCCCCTGTACCAGGCGTGGGTACACTCCCACGCCCCTGTACCAGGCGTGGGTACAGTCCCGCGCCCCTGTACCAGGCGTGGATACAGTCCCGCGCCCCTGTACCAGGCGTGGATACAGTCCCGCGCCCCTGTAACAGGCGTGGGTACAGTCCCACGCCCCTGTACCAGGCGTGGGTACAGTCCCACGCCCTTGTACCAGGCGTGGGTACAGTCCCACGCCCTTGTACCAGGCGTGGGTAGAGTCCCACGCCCTTGTACCAGGCGTGGATACAGTACCCACGCCCCTGTACCAGGCGTGGATACAGTCCCACGCCCCTGTACCAGGCGTGGATACAGTCCCACGCCCATGTACCAGGCGTGGGTACAGTCTCACGCCCCTGTACAAGGCGTGGGTACAGTCCCACGCCCCTGTACCAGGCGTGGATACAGTCCCACGCCCCTGTACCAGGCGTGGATACAGTCCCACGCCCCTGTACCAGGCGTGGATACAGTCCCACGCCCCTGTACCAGGCGTGGATACAGTCCCACGCCCCTGTACCAGGCGTGGATACAGTCCCACGCCCTGTACCAGGCGTGGATACAGTCCCACGCCCCTGTACCAGGCGTGGATACAGTCCCACGCCCTGTACCAGGCGTGGATACAGTCCCACGCCCCTGTACCAAGCGTGGATACAGTCCCACGCCCCTGTACCAGGCGTGGATACAGTCCCACGCCCCTGTACCAGGCGTGGATACAGTCCCACGCCCCTGTACCAGGCGTGGATACAGTCCCACGCCCTGTACCAGGCGTGGATACAGTCCCACGCCCCTGTACCAGGCGTGGATACAGTCCCACGCCCCTGTACCAGGCGTGGATACAGTCCCGCGCCCCTGTACCAGGCGTGGATACAGTCCCACGCCCCTGTACCAGGCGTGGATACAGTCCCACGCCCCTGTACCAGGCGTGGATACAGTCCCACGCCCCTGTACCAGGCGTGGATACAGTCCCACGCCCCTGTACCAGGCGTGGATACAGTCCCACGCCCGTACCAGGCGTGGATACAGTCCACGCCCTGTACCAGGCGTGGATACAGTCCCACGCCCCTGTACCAGGCGTGGATACAGTCCCACGCCCTTGTACCAGGCGTGGATACAGTTCCACGCCCTGTACCAGGCGTGGATACAGTCCCACGCCCTGTACCAGGCGTGGATACAGTCCCACGCCCCTGTACCAGGCGTGGATACAGTCCCACGCCCCTGTACCAGGCGTGATACAGTCCCACGCCCTGTACCAGGCGTGGATACAGTCCCACGCCCTGTACCAGGCGTGGATACAGTCCCACGCCCTGTACCAGGCGTGGATACAGTCCCACGCCCTGTACCAGGCGTGGATACAGTCCCACGCCCTGTACCAGGCGTGGATACAGTCCCACGCCCCTGTACCAGGCGTGGATACAGTCCCACGCCCTGTACCAGGCGTGGATACAGTCCCACGCCCCTGTACCAGGCGTGGATACAGTCCCCGCCCTGTACCAGGCGTGGATACAGTCCCACGCCCTGTACCAGGCGTGGATACAGTCCCACGCCCTGTACCAGGCGTGGATACAGTCCCACGCCCCTGTACCAGGCGTGGATACAGTCCCACGCCCCTGTACCAGGCGTGGATACAGTCCCACGCCCCTGTACCAGGCGTGGATACAGTCCCACGCCCCTGTACCAGGCGTGGATACAGTCCCACGCCCTTGTACCAGGCGTGGATACAGTCCCACGCCCTTGTACCAGGCGTGGATACAGTCCCACGCCCTTGTACCAGGCGTGGATACAGTCCCACGCCCTGTACCAGGCGTGGATACAGTCCCACGCCCTGTACCAGGCGTGGATACAGTCCCACGCCCTTGTACCAGGCGTGGATACAGTCCCACGCCCTTGTACCAGGCGTGGATACAGTCCCACGCCCTTGTACCAGGCGTGGATACAGTCCCACGCCCTTGTACCAGGCGTGGATACAGTCCCACGCCCTTGTACCAGGCGTGGATACAGTCCCACGCCCTTGTACCAGGCGTGGATACAGTCCCACGCCCTGTACCAGGCGTGGATACAGTCCCACGCCCTTGTACCAGGCGTGGATACAGTCCCCGCCCCTTACCAGGCGTGGATACAGTCCCACGCCCTTGTACCAGGCGTGGATACAGTCCCACGCCCTTGTACCAGGCGTGGATACAGTCCCACGCCCTTGTACCAGGCGTGGATACAGTCCCACGCCCCTGTACCAGGCGTGGATACAGTCCCACGCCCCTGTACCAGGCGTGGATACAGTCCCGCCCTGTACCAGGCGTGGATACAGTCCCGCGCCCCTGTACCAGGCGTGGATACAGTCCCACGCCCCTGTACCAGGCGTGGATACAGTCCCACGCCCTGTACCAGGCGTGGATACAGTCCCACGCCCCTGTACCAGGCGTGGATACAGTCCCACGCCCTGTACCAGGCGTGGATACAGTCCCACGCCCTGTACCAGGCGTGGATACAGTCCCACGCCCTGTACCAGGCGTGGATACAGTCCCACGCCCTGTACCAGGCGTGGATACAGTCCCACGCCCTGTACCAGGCGTGGATACAGTCCCACGCCCCTGTACCAGGCGTGGATACAGTCCCACGCCCCTGTACCAGGCGTGGATACAGTCCCGCCCCTGTACCAGGCGTGGATACAGTCCCACGCCCCTGTACCAGGCGTGGATACAGTCCCACGCCCCTGTACCAGGCGTGGATACAGTCCACGCCCCTTGTACCAGGCGTGGATACAGTCCCGCCCCTGTACCAGGCGTGATACAGTCCCACGCCCCTGTACCAGGCGTGGATACAGTCCACGCCCTGTACCAGGCGTGGATACAGTCCCACGCCCTTGTACCAGGCGTGGATACAGTCCACGCCCTTGTACCAGGCGTGGATACAGTCCCACGCCCTGTACCAGGCGTGGATACAGTCCCACGCCCCTGTACCAGGCGTGGATACAGTCCCACGCCCTGTACCAGGCGTGATACAGTCCCACGCCCTGTCCAGGCGTGGATACAGTCCCACGCCCTTGTACCAGGCGTGGATACAGTCCCACGCCCTTGTACCAGGCGTGGATACAGTCCCGCGCCCCTGTACCAGGCGTGGATACAGTCCCGCGCCCCTGTACCAGGCGTGGATACAGTCCCGCGCCCCTGTACCAGGCGTGGATACAGTCCCACGCCCCTGTACCAGGCGTGGATACAGTCCCACGCCCCTGTACCAGGCGTGGATACAGTCCCACGCCCCTGTACCAGACGTGGATACAGTCTCGCGCCCCTGTACCAGGCGTGGATACAGTCCCACGCCCCTGTACCAGGCGTGGATACAGTCCCACGCCTCTGTATCAGGCGTGGATACAGTCCCGCGCCCTTGTACCAGGCGTGGATACAGTCCCGCGCCCCTGTACCAGGCGTGGATACAGTCCCACGCCCCTGTACCAGGCGTGGATACAGTCCCACGCCCCTGTACCAGGCGTGGATACAGATCCACGCCCTTGTACCAGGCGTGCATACAGTCCCACGCCCTTGTACCAGGCGTGGATACAGTCCCACGCCCCTGTACCAGGCGTGGATACAGTCCCCCTCCCCTGTACCAGGCGTGGATACAGTCCCACGCCCTTGTACCAGGCGTGGATACAGTCCTACGCCCTTGTACCAGGCGTGGATACAGTCCCACGCCCTTGTACCAGGCGTGGATACAGTCCCACGCCCTTGTACCAGGCGTGGATACAGTCCCACGCTCTTGTACCAGGCGTGGATACAGTCCCACGCCCTTGTACCAGGCGTGGATACAGTCCCACGCCCTTGTACCAGGCGTGCATACAGTCCCACGCCTTTGTACCAGGCGTGGATACAGTCCCACGCCCTTGTACCAGGCGTGGATACAGTCCCACGCCCTTGTACCAGGCGTGGATACAGTCCCACGCCATTATATCAGGCGTGGATACAGTCCCACGCCCTTGTACCAGGCGTGGATACAGTCCCACGCCCTTGTACCAGGCGTTGATACAGTCCCACGCCCTTGTACCAGGCGTGGATACAGTCCCACGCCCTTGTACCAGGCGTGGATACAGTCCCACGCCCTTGTACCAGGCGTGGATACAGTCCCACGCCCTTGTATCAGGCGTGGATACAGTCCCACGCCCTTGTACCAGGCGTGGATACAGTCCCACGCCCTTGTACCAGGCGTGGATACAGTCCCACGCCCTTGTACCAGGCGTGGATACAGTCCCACGCCCTTGTACCAGGCGAGGATACAGTCCCACGCCTGGTGCACAGGGCAAGTGTCTATCTACAAGTGCCTGTGACACACATTAACTACCACAGACATCAAAGCCCTGAGAGTGACACACCAGAGTAATCAATAAGAGGTGGCCAGCAGCGTGACTGTCATTACCAGTTCGTGCCAGGAAGACATCTCTCACCCACACAAAGAAGCCCAGTGGAAACAATGAATTTAGCGACATTCTCGTGAAGACTTGATGCTTTGGGACCAGAGTATTGTACAGCAGTTAAAATGTTCATGCAGCTCACACACATAGTAAGGAATCGTTCAAGACTGTACACGGTGTACGTCAGATACATATTGGAGTATGCAGCACCAGTTTGGAACCCACACCTGGTCAAGCACGTCAAGAAATTAGAGAAAGTTCCATGGTTTGCAACAAGACTAGTTCCAGAGCTAAGGGAATGTCCTACGAAGAAAGGTTAAGGAAAATCGGCCTGACGACACTGGACGACAGGAGGGTTAGGGGAGACATGATAACGACATACAAAATACTGTGATGAATTGACAAGGTGGACAGAGACAGGATGAACCAGAGATGGGACACAGCAACAAGGGGACACAGCAACAAGGGACACAGCAACAAGGGGACACAGCAACAAGGGGACACAGCAACCAGTGAAGAAGTGGAGCCAGGTGTGACTCGACCCCTGCAACCACAATTAGGAGTACACACACAATTGGTGTTACATGGATGGGGAAACTTTGAACATTGTCAAAGTCACTTTGCAGAGGTCAAAGTCAAGGATATGTGATGGTTTTCTGGTAGCTTCCGGTGCTGCGTAATGACGGACGCAACGCACGAGTGACGCAACGAATTGAATGACGCAATGCGTGACTGACGTGAAATTTGACACAAGCAGAAGGCTGTTGATTTATATAGGTGACAGTAGTGGTGACAGCAGTGGTGATAGTAGTGACAGCAGTGGTGACAGTAGTGACAGCAGTGGTGACAGTAGTGACAGCAGTGGTGATAGTAGTGACAGCAGTTGTGACAGTAGTGACAGCAGTGGTGACAGTAGTGACAGCAGTGGTGACAGTAGTGGTGACAGCAGTGGTGACAGTAGTGACAGCAGTGGTGACAGTAGTGACAGCAGTGGTGACAGTAGTGACAGCAGTGGTGACAGTAGTCGTGACAGCAGTGGTGATAGTAGTGGTGACAGTAGTGGTAACAGTAGTGACAGGAGTGGGGACAGTAGTGGTGATAGTGGTGACAGCAGTGGTGATAGTGGTGACAGTAGTGGTAACAGTAGTGACAGCAGTGGTGACAGTAGTGACAGCAGTGGTGACAGTAGTGACAGCAGTGGTGACAGTAGTGGTGACAGCAGTGGTGATAGTAGTGGTGACAGCAGTGGTGATAGTAGTGACAGCAGTGGTGACAGTAGTGACAGCAGTGGTGACAGTAGTGACAGCAGTGGTGACAGTAGTGGTGACAGCAGTGGTGATAGTAGTGACAGCAGTGGTGACAGTAGTGACAGCAGTGGTGACAGTAGTGACAGCAGTGGTGACAGTAGTGACAGCAGTGGTGACAGTAGTCGTGACAGCAGTGGTGACAGTAGTCGTGACAGCAGTGGTGATAGTAGTGGTGACAGTAGTGGTAACAGTAGTGACAGGAGTGGTGACAGTAGTGGTGACAGTAGTGGTGACAGCAGTGGTGATAGTAGTCGTGACAGCAGTGGTGATAGTAGTGGTGACAGTAGTGACAGCAGTGGTGACAGTAGTCGTGACAGAAGTGGTGATAGTAGTGGTGACAGTAGTAGTGACAGGAGTGGGGACAGTAGTGGTGATAGTGGTGACAGCAGTGGTGATAGTGGTGACAGTAGTGGTAACAGTAGTGACAGCAGTGGTGATAGTGGTGACAGTAGTGGTAACAGTAGTGACAGGAGTGGTGACAGTAGTGGTGACAGTAGTGGTGACAGCAGTGGTGATAGTAGTGACAGCAGTGGTGACAGTAGTGGTGACAGCAGTGGTGATAGTAGTGGTGACAGCAGCGGTGGCAGCAGCGGTGGCAGCAGTGGTTACAGCAGCGGTTACAGCAGTGGTGACAGCAGATGTCGACGTAGTTTAGACACAGAGGATGGACTAAGAGGATGGATGTGCACCTGGAATGGAGGGAAGGGGTCGTCCCAGGAAGGGCTGGAGGGAGGGAAGTAGACCAGGCTTTAAGTGCTAGTGGCTTGAACACCAAGCAGGCTTGTTTGTGTCAGATCAGCGTGGAGACCTGTGGCTTTAGGGATTTGACGTGCTGTTGGAGTGTGAGCAAAGTAACATTTATGAAGGGAAGGGGGTGAATTAGCCAGACTAGAGTCCTGGAGGTGGGAAGTATAGTATCTGCACTCTGAAGGATGGTGAGAGTGTCGAAGAGTGTAACACACACTAACACTAGTTTTCACTTGCTTCTCAACTTTCTCCTGTACGTGTATACACGTCAGAGTTCAGTGGCCCTGTCATGTCTACCCTTCTCTCGACCCTTGCCCTGCAGGTCAACACAGGTCACCATCACACACACACTGGAGGACAGGAAGGATAGAGGAGGAAACATGATAAAGACACAAAATACTGACAGGAATTGACAAGGTGGATAGGGACAGGATGTTCCAGAGATGGGACACAGCAACAAGGGGTCACAGCAACAAGGGGTCACAGCAACAAGGGGACACAGCAACAAGGGGACACAGCAACAAGGGAACACAGCAACAAGGGGACACAGCAACAAGGGGTCACAGCAACAAGGGGACACAGCAACAAGGGGACACAGCAACAAGGGGACACAGCAACAAGGGGTCACAGCAACAAGGGGTCACAGCAACAAGGTGTCACAGCAACAAGGGGTCACAGCAACAAGGGGTCACTGCAACAAGGGGTCACAGCAACAAGGGGTCACAGCAACAAGTGGTCACAGCAACAAGGGGTCAAGCAACAAGGGTCAATGCAACAAGGGGTCAACTGCAACAAGGGTCACAGCAACAAGGGGTCACAGCAACAAGGGGTCACAGCAACAAGGGGTCACAGCAACAAGGGGTCACAGCAACAAGGGGTCACAGCAACAAGGGGTCACTGCAACAAGGGGTCACAGCAACAAGGGGTCACAGCAACAAGGGGTCACAGCAACAAGGGGTCACAGCAACAAGGGGTCACTGCAACAAGGGGTCACAGCAACAAGGGGTCACTGCAACAAGGGGTCACTGCAACAAGGGGTCACTGCAACAAGGGGTCACAGCAACAAGGGGTCACAGCAACAAGGGGTCACAGCAACAAGGGGTCACAGCAACAAGGGGTCACAGCAACAAGGGGTCACAGTGAAAAGGCGGAGCCAGGAGCTGTGACTCGACTCCTGCAACCACAATTAGGTGAGTACATACACTATCACAGATATTCTCCTAGTAAGTAAATTGCTGTGTACACAGGTGTTTGCACACTGTCGTATGTACACTCCTGTATGTACCTGTAGTTATGTACATTGTGCAGTGTTATGTACACTATGTACACTCTTCAGGTCAAAGAGAGAGGCACCTCAAGGTCGTGGGAATTATGCCAATTACAAACGACCTTGAAACAGATCACGAGGTCAGAGTGGCAGGTCAGAGTGGCAGGTCAGAGTGGCAGGTCAGAGTAGCAGGTCAGAGTGGCAGGTCACGTGACTCCAGGATGGCTAACTGGAAAGGGATAGACGTTTAAACGGGTTATGCAACAGGTCAAACAAGAGCCACACTGCCTGGCTTCCCTGGGTTATTAACCTGGGTTATACGGGGTTATTAACCTGGGTTATTAACCTGGGTTATTAATCTGGGTTATTCTGTATTAACCTGGGTTATCCTGGATTATTCTGGGTTATCCTGGATTATTCTGAGTTATTAATCTGGGTTGTTCTGGATTATTAACGGTAATTGTAACGGCCGAGTGAACGGTAGGATTAACGGTAACAGTGAACGGTAGGATTAACGGTAACAGTGAACGGTAGGATTAACGGTAACAGTGAACGGTAGGATTAACGGTAACAGTGAACGGTAGGATTAACGGTAACAATGAACGGTATGATTAACGGTAACAATGAACGGTAGGATTAACGGTAACAGTGAACGGTAGGATTAACGGTAACAGTGAACGGTAGGATTAACGGTAACAGTAAACGGTAGGATTAGAGGTAACAGTGAACGGTAGGATTAACGGTAACAGTGAACGGTAGGATTAACGGTAACAGTGAACGGTAGGATTAACGGTAACAGTGAACGGTAGGATTAACGGTAACAGTGAACGGTAGGATTAACGGTAACAGTGAACGGTAGGATTAACGGTAACAGTGAACGGTAGGATTAACGGTAACAGTGAACGGTAGGATTAACGGTAACAGTGAACGGTAGGATTAACGGTAACAGTGAACGGTAGGATTAACGGTAACGTGAACGGTAGGATTAAGGTAAAGTGAACGGTAGATTAACGGTAACAGTGAACGGTAGGATTAACGGTAACAGTGAACGGTAGGATTAACGGTAACATGAACGGTAGATTAACGGTAACAATGAACGGTAGGATTAGAGGTAACAGTGAACGGTAGGATTAACGGTAACAGTGAACGGTAGGATTAACGGTAACAGTGAACGGTAGGATTAACGGTAACAGTGAACGGTAGTATTAACGGTAACAGTGAACGGTATTATTAACGGTAACAGAGGCCAAAACAGAGGCAGTCACGATCATCAACCAACCATGACCAGCCTGCCATGTACACACGTACATGATGAATACACATGTACATCATGTACACACACGTACATGACCATGTACACACACGTACATGACCATGTACACACACGTACATGACCATGTACACACACGTACATGACATGTACACACGTACATGACCATGTACACACGTACATGACCATGTACACACGTACATGACCATGTACACACGTACATGACATGTACACACGTACATGACCATGTACACACGTACATGACCATTACACACGTACATGACCATGTACACACGTACATGACCATGTACACACGCACGTACATGACCATGTACAACGCACGTACATGACCATGTACACACGCACGTACATGACCATGTACACACACGTACATGACCATGTACACCACGTACATGACCATGTACACACGTACATGACATGACACACGTACATGACCATGTACACACAGTACATGACCATGTACACACAGTACATGACCATGTACACACGTACATGACCATGTACACACGTACATGACCATGTACACACACGTACATGACCATGTATACACACGTACATGACCATGTACACACACGTACATGACCATGTAACACACGTACATGACCATGTACACACGTACATGACCATGTACACACGTACATGACCATGTACACACGTACATGACCATGTACACCACGTACATGACCATGTACACCACGTACATGACCATGTACACACACGTACATGACCATGTACACACACGTACATGACCATGTACACACACGTACATGACCATGTACACACACGTACATGACCATGTACACACACGTACATGACCATGTACACACACGTACATGACCATGTACACACACGTACATGACCATGTATACACACAGGAGCTGCGACTCAACTCCAGCCATCACAAACAGGTAAGTACAGCCTATCATGGAGTATGCAGCACCAGCATGCAGCCCTCACCCTATCAACAACTAGAATAGGTTGAAAGGTTTGCAACAAGACTAGTCTCAGAGTTATCAAGACACAACGAAATAAACCTGACGACTTAAGAAATGCGGATTAGGGGAGATATGATTACGACATACAAGATACTCAGAGGCTTTGACAGAGTCTTAAGGAAACACGTCCTAATGTTTTCACCCGTACCGGGAATCGAACCACGGACCTCAGTAGCGTACTCAGCTCGCACACTGAGGTCCGTGGTTTGATCCCCGGTACGGTTGGAAATATTAGGACGTGTTTCCTTAAGATACCTACTGCCAGTGTTCACCTAGCAGTAAGTAGGTACCTGGGTGTTAGTCAACTTACACCTGCTGTCAGTGTTCACCTAGCGGTAAGTAGGTACCTGGGTGTTAGGTGACTGGTGTAGAGTACATGTGCCTCCATCCCCGGTAATTACTCCGTATACATCTCTCAAGTATATTCCTGAAGAGGACGTGAACATGACAGTTTATTGGTAGCACTCGGGCAGGGATGTGCACTCGGGCAGGGATGTGCACTCGGGCAGGGATGTGCACTCGGGCAGGGATGTGCACTCGGGCAGGGATGTGCACTCGGGCAGGGATGTGCACTCGGGCAGGGATGTGCACTCGGGCAGGGATGTGCACTCGGGCAGGGATGTGCACTCGGGCAGGGATGTGCACTCGGGCAGGGATGTGCACTCGGGCAGGGATGTGCACTCGGGCAGGGATGCACTGGGCAGTGCACGGGCAGGGATGTGCACTCGGGCAGGGATGTGCACTCGGGCAGGGATGTGCACTCGGGAAACTGTTATGGAATATCTGCGACCTTCATTTCATCCCACAATGGCGTATTCTAGAGGACTGTACTCTGACATTCACTTATCCAGGAGAGGTAATACCAGCTGCTCTAAGTTACATCAGTCATCAGTTCACAGCTATATCAGCCTGGGGAAAATGATGGCTGGTTACATTTGCTCTTGAGGAAACATAAATGGTGGTCTTTAGGCACCATGATGGTAATGCTGGAACAGTGGTAAGAATGAATGGGAGAGTGTTGGTACCCGGGTGAGGTCGGTATTCTTGGGGTGAAATTTGATTCCAAATTGACTACGAAGATCCACGTTGTAAATCTTGCAAACAAAGCGGCCAGGAAAGGTTGCAAGACTCTGTATGAGGCACAAGTACGCTCACATCTTGAGTATGCTCCACTTTCTTGGATTGCCCCCTTCCCTGTCTCATCTACGACTTCTGACGGAATAGAGAACAGAGCAAGACGACTCATCTCTGGCCTGGACCCGCCTGGACAGATCTGTCATCTCGGCAAAGCCTTCAAACACCGCAGGATGTGAGTGATCTAACTCTTATATACAAGGATAATGTTGTGAAGGTACTGCACATGATTCCACTCCGCGACAACTAGAAGACAGCGTCTACACCACAAGACGGGCAACAAACACCAAGTACACTTTGGTTGTACCATTCTCAAGACCATCACTTCATCTGAGATCATTTATTCCTAGAATGACTCGTGTCTGGAACACGTTCCCGACTCGTGTCTGGAACACGTTCCCGACTCGTGTCTGGAACACGTTCCCGACTCGTGTCTGGAACACGTTCCCGACTCGTGTCTGGAACACGTTCCCGACTCGTGTCTGGAACACGTTCCCGACTCGTGTCTGGAACACGTTCCGACTCGTGTCGACCTTCGACTCGTGTCTGGAACACGTTCCCGACTCGTGTCTGGAACACGTTCCCGACTCGTGTCTGGAACACGTTCCCGACTCGTGTCTGGAACACGTTCCCGACTCGTGTCTGGAACACGTTCCCGACTCGTGTCTGGAACACGTTCCCGACTCGTGTCTGGAACACGTTCCGACTCGTCTGGAACACGTTCCCGACTCGTGTCTGGAACACGTTCCCGACTCGTGTCTGGAACACGTTCCCGACTCGTGTCTGGAACACGTTCCCGACTCGTGTCTGGAACACGTTCCCGACTCGTGTCTGGAACACGTTCCCGACTCGTGTCTGGAACACGTTCCCGACTCGTGTCTGGAACACGTTCCCGACTCGTGTCTGGAACACGTTCCCGACTCGTGTCTGGAACACGTTCGTACAGCATAATGACATCAATGACATAGTTCATTGATGTAGGTAACAGCACTTGTAAATAAAGATGGGAACTCTTAACCTTGTAAAACCCTGTGGAGAGAGAATATGCAGTAAAGACACTTCAAGGACATCTTGACGACTTTGTGAGATGCCTCTCTTGAACCCCTTCCCCCTAACCCCCTCCCTCCTTACCCCTGCCTTCCATCACTCTATATCTCCCTCACCTCTACCAGCCTCTAGTACTCCTATACACTAACCCTCCATCCATACCCCTCAAGAATAAGATATTAGGCCAGGATAACCCAGTATATCCACTGTGGTTATACCCATTGTGGTTCTTTAATACTCTTTCCCGGGATGCCACCCACACCAGTCCACCAACACCCAGGTACCTACTTACTGCTAGGTGAACAGTGTGAACAGATGTTAGGAAACACACCCAACATTTTCACTCGTACTAGATATCGAACCCCGGTCTCTCAGTCTGTGTGTCGAGGACACTACCATCCGACCTAAAATGGTGACAGTTTATGCCTTCCTAGATAATATAACAAATTCTAGTATGTGTGTGTATTGTAACTCAATCTTATGCAAATATGTCAGGGAACGCATCACACCACTCTGGCTTGTAAACCATTGTTGCTACTAGTTTGGGTACCCCAGTCTACAGTGTGCCCCTATTGTGTAGTCATCTTACTGATGCTGCCTATCATATCTAGGAAGCTGTACTACTCCTATTTCCTCTAGACGTCAGATGACCCAAGGATAGGTAAGGATTGGGTAGAAACATTGCTATCAGGATAATTACACTATTTCTTCTATTTCCTCAATATTTGATATCCCGCTGGGAATATGAAAGTCAGTATACTCAATATTTGCACAATGCTAACAAATGGTAAACATTATTGGTAGATGATAATGCTCACTTGTAATTAAACCACAGTGCCAATTAACATATTAATTACCTACTTACCAATATAGCCTCTAGGTGTTATTTCAGTTCGTTTTTGTCTCTGTGATAGCTATCATGTCTACAATCACCTCTGTTATCCCATCTTTCACTTGTCGTTGCATAATACATCTGCCCTGAGCATTCTTTTGCCATGATCTGGTTTGTGGTGTACAGGGTTTATTGTGGGGTGTGGAGAGGTTAAGCTGGGGTTGTGGTGTACAGGGTTTATTGTGGGGTGTGGAGAGGTTAAGCTGGGGTTGTGGTGTACAGGGTTTATTGTGGGGTGTGGAGAGGTTAAGCTGGGGATGTGGTGTACAGGGTTTATTGTGGGGTGTGGAGAGGTTAAGCTGGGGTTGTGGTGTACAGGGTTTATTGTGGGGTGTGGAGAGGTTAAGCTGGGGATGTGGTGTACAGGGTTTATTGTGGGGTGTGGAGAGGTTAAGCTGGGGTTGTGGTGTACAGGGTTTGTGAGGAGTGGAGAGGCTAAGCTGGGGTTGTGGTGTACACTTATGTGTACCTATATCTAAATAACTTACATTGTTACAGAGGTGGGTATAACTGGAGGGGGGGTTGTGGGGAATGGGGAGGGGGGCTTTGAATTAGGCCTCAAGGAGGTGATCCAAGAGGGATTTCCGGAGATTGAGTGATCCAGCCTCTAGCATCTTCTCTTTCCTGAACGTGTCAACTTGTAAAGTGATCCATCAACTCTTTTCTACGTGTTGTGATCCGTGTAAACACGGTAAGTACAGGTACACTTAAGTACAATTATCATTCATGGTGTAAATTACCTAAAATAGCCCTACCCTTGTAGTCCTCAGGAAGGCTATCTCAAGATAGCCTTCCTGAGGACTATAAGGGTAGTCCTCAGGCATTGTTTGTACAGGAGAGCTTCCTGAGCCTGTGTTTGTGTGGTGAAGGTGCTTCACTGTACAGGAGAGCTTCCTGATCCTATGTTTGTGTGGTGAAGGTGCTTCACCAGACACAGTACATGAGAGCTTCCTGAGCCTGTGTTTGTGTGGTGAAGGTGCTTCACCAGACACTCTACAGGAGAGCTTCCTGATCCTATGTTTGTGTGGTGAAGGTGCTTCACTGTACAGGAGAGCTTCCTGATCCTATGTTTGTGTGGTGAAGGTGCTTCACTGTACAGGAGAGCTTCCTGATCCTATGTTTGTGTGGTGAAGGTGCTTCACCAGACACAGTACAGGAGAGCTTCCTGAGCCTGTGTTTGTGTGGTGAAGGTGCTTCACCAGACACTGTACAGGAGAGCTTCCTGCGCCTGTGTTTGTGTGGTGAAGGTGCTTGTACAGGAGAGCTTCCTGAGCCTGTGTTTGTGTGGTGAAGGTGCTTCACTGTACAGGAGAGCTTCCTGAGCCTGTGTTTGTGTGGTGAAGGTGCTTCACTGTACAGGAGAGCTTCCTGAGCCTGTGTTTGTGTGGTGAAGGTGCTTCACCACTGTAGGAGAGCTTCCTGATCCTTCCTATCAGCCTCCGTAAGTCTGTAAATCATCAGTGTCCTTCCCATTACTTCCTTTCATTGCTTAACCTTGAGTTCCATTGCTCTCTCTTTTATCATCTCTTCCTCCTGAGTCCAATATATTTCTCCTTGACCTCTTCCCTATTCCTCTATTCCTGTATTTTCCTTCAATATTGCTGCCCCTTCTACCTTTTAATCACCATTTACTCCACCTTTTTCGTTCCCTCCTGCAATCTGATTTATATCAAGCAAGATAGTCTTACCTTCCTTGTTTACACACATTCTCACAGGTATTCTATCCACCTTCTGTTCCCTTCTCCTCGCATTTTATCACGTTTTTATTAGTTTTGCTGCTGCAGCTCCACACAGTGGAGTGTAAACAAATATCTTGTGGTCTCCAGTAGTCATGTGAAGAACGACTGTTAGTTACCACACCTGGTCAACATCCTCACAGAATTTCACTCTGTAGCAAGTTAGTACATAACTCGTGTGTGTGGGGGCACTCACCTGTGGTTGCAGGGCACGAGTCTCTCACTGCTCTATGAGCTTTATCATATCTATTCTTGTAGTCTCATGTACGTAATGATCCAGGTGTACACGCTAGGTATACTCCAGAAAGATGCTGGGTGGTACTGGAGGTGCTAGGTGGAACTAGTGGTGCTAGGTGGTACTAGAGAAGTGCTAGGTGGTACTAGTGGTGCTAGGTGGTACTAGAGGTGCTGGTACTTGAGGTGCTAGGTGGTATTAGAGAAGTGCTGGGTGGTACTAGAGTGGTGCTAGGTGGTACTAGAGTGGTGCTAGGTGGTACTAGAGTGGTGCTAGGTGGTATTAGAGAGGTGCTAGATGATACTAGAGGTGTGCTAGTACTAGAAATGTGCTAGGTGTACTAGAAATATGATAGGTGGTAGTGGAAAGTTGCTAGGTGGTACTAGAAATGTGCTAGATGGTACTAGAAAGGGGCTAGGTGGTACTAGAAAGGGGCTAGGTGGTACTAGAAAGGGCTAGGTGTACTAGAAAGGTGGTAGGTGGTACTAAAGAGGTGCTAAGTGGTACTAAGTGGTTTAGAGGTGCTAAGTGGTACTAAAAAGGGGCTAGGTGGTACTAAAAAGGTGCTAGGTGGTACTAGATGTCCTAAGTGGTACTAAAAAGGTGCTAGTTGGTAATAGATGTCCTAAGTGGTACTAAAAAGGTGCTAGGTGGTACTAGATGTCCTAAGTGGTACTAGAAAGGGGCTAGATGGTACTAGAAAGGTGCTCGATGGTACTAAAAGGTGCTAGATGGTACTAGAAAGGTGCTCGATGGTACTAAAAGGTGCTCGATGGTACTAGAAAGGGGCTAGGTGGTACTAGAAAGGGGCTAGGTGGTACTAGAAAGGTGCTAGATGGTACTAGAAAGGGGCTAGGTGGATTAGAAAGGTGTCATATGGTAATGACTTTCTCCATAACCTTATCAACTGGTGTTTGACTAAATGCTCGCTGAGTGGCTCAAACCATCAGCTGGTGGGAGAGTCATGCTCGCTGAGTGGCTCAAACCATTAGCTGGTGGGCCGTCATGCTCGCTGAGTGGCTCAAACCATCAGCTGGTGGGGCATCATGCTCACTGAGTGCCTCAAACCATCAGCTGGTGGGGCATCATACTCACTGAGTGCCTCAAACCATCAGCTGGTGGGGGCGTCATACTCACTGAGTGCCTCAAACCATCAGCTGGTGGGGGCATCATACTCACTGAGTGCCTCAAACCATCAGCTGGTGGGGGCATCATACTCACTGAGTGCCTCAAACCATCAGCTGGTGGGGGCATCATACTCACTGAGTGCCTCAAACCATCAGCTGGTGGGGCATCATACTCACTGAGTGCCTCAAACCATCAGCTGGTGGGGGCGTCATGCTCACTGAGTGCCTCAAACCATCAGCTGGTGGGGGCATCATACTCACTGAGTGCCTCAAACCATCAGCTGGTGGGGCATCATACTCACTGAGTGCCTCAAACCATCAGCTGGTGGGGGCATCATACTCACTGAGTGCCTCAAACCATCAGCTGGTGGGGGCATCATACTCACTGAGTGCCTCAAACCATAAGCTGGTGGGGGCATCATACTCACTGAGTGCCTCAAACCATCAGCTGGTGGGGCATCATACTCACTGAGTGCCTCAAACCATCAGCTGGTGTGGGCATCATGTTCAGAGTGGCTCAAACCATCAGCTGGTGGGAGCATCATGCTAACTGAATGCCTCAAACCATCAGCTGGTGGGGGCGTCATGCTCGCTGAGTGGCTCAAACCATCAGCTGGTGGGGCGACATGCTCATTGAGTGGCTCAAAGCCTCAGCTGGTGTGAGCGCCACTCAGCGAGCATAAAGCGAGTGCAGTCATACCTCTTCATTCTATTACCCGGCCATTGACATATGCTCAATCAGGGGCCCATCACATATTTTCCTGGTCTTGGGGAGCACGCTCGCTGAGTGGCCTGCACATCAGCTGGCCAGAACAGTAACGCTCAATAAGTGGCCTGTTTCTTTACTGTAAATATCAAATATTTAAAATAAGCCTCGTGTAGTAGATAGACTTTAAACCC
>WNWK01008031.1:0-17500 GCA_009830355.1 Cherax destructor | reverse complement strand
GTATAACTGTTAGTATAACTAATAGTATAACTGCTAGTATAACTAATAGTATAACTAATAGTATAATTATTAGTATAACTGCTAGTATAATTAATAGTATAACTGCTAGTATAATTAATAGTATAACTGCTAGTATAACTAATAGTATAACTGCTAGTATAATTAATAGTATAACTGCTGGTATAATTAATAGTATAACTGCTGGTATAATTAATAGTATAACTGCTGGTATAATTAATAGTATAACTGTTAGTATAATTAATAGTATAACTGCTAGTATAATTAACTAAATTATTACTACCACCATACCTGGTCCACGACGCCATCTTGGTCCACGACGCCATCTTGGTCCACGACGCCATCTTGGTCCACGACGCCATCTTGGTTGTTTTCAAGACGGTCACATCACAAAACTGAAAATAAGAAAATTTACATATTAGGGAACAATTTGAGAAACTCTGAGGCATGGGAGGTCAATAGCTTTGATCCGAGGAGGGTGATGGGCACCTATAATTCTTTGGATCAAGAACCCTCAACAGCTATCATATATATATATATATATATATATATATAGAGATGGATAATACCAGGGTAGTGCCTAGATGGATAGTACCAGGGTAGTGCCTAGATGGATAGTAGTACCAGGATTGTGCCTAGATGGATAGTAGTACCAGGATTGTGCCTAGATGGATAGTAGTACCAGGATTGTGCCTAGATGGATAGTAGTACCAGGATTGTGCCTAGATGGATAGTAGTACCAGGATTGTGCCTAGATGGATAGTAGTACCAGGATTGTGCCTAGATGGATAGTAGTACCAGGATTGTGCCTAGATGGATAGTAGTACCAGGATTGTGCCTAGATGGATAGTAGTACCAGGATTGTGCCTAGATGGATAGTAGTACCAGGATTGTGCCTAGATGGATAGTAGTACCAGGTTGTGCCTAGATGGATAGTAGTACCAGGATTGTGCCTAGATGGATAGTAGTACCAGGATTGTGCCTAGATGGATAGTAGTACCAGGATTGTGCCTAGATGGATAGTAGTACCAGGATTGTGCCTAGATGGATAGTAGTACCAGGATTGTGCCTAGATGGATAGTAGTACCAGGATTGTGCCTAGATGGATAGTAGTACCAGGATTGTGCCTAGATGGATAGTAGTACCAGGATTGTGCCTAGATGGATAGTAGTACCAGGATTGTGCCTAGATGGATAGTAGTACCAGGGTAGTGTCTAGATGGATAGTAGTACCAGGGTAGTGTCTAGATGGATAGTAGTACCAGGGTAGTGTCTAGATGGATAGAAGTACCAGGGTACGTCTAGATGGATAGTAGTACCAGGGTAGAGTCTAGATGGATAGTAGTACCAGGGTAGAGTCTAGATGGATAGTAGTACCAGGGTAGAGTCTAGATGGATAGTAGTACCAGGGTAGAGTCTAGATGGATAGTAGTACCAGGGTAGTGTCTAGATGGATAGTAGTACCAGGGTAGGTCTAGATGGATAGTAGTACCAGGGTAGTCTAGATGGATAGTAGTACCAGGGTAGTGTCTAGATGGATAGTAGTACCAGGGTAGTGTCTAGATGGATAGTAGTACCAGGGAGTGTCTAGATGGATAGTAGTACCAGGGTAGTGTCTAGATGGATAGTAGTACCAGGGTAGTGTCTAGATGGATAGTAGTACCAGGGTAGTGTCTAGATGGATAGTAGTACCAGGGTAGTGTCTAGATGGATAGTAGTACCAGGGTAGTGTCTAGATGGATAGTAGTACCAGGGTAGTGTCTAGATGGATAGTAGTACCAGGGTAGTGTCTAGATGGATAGTAGTACCAGGGTAGTGTCTAGATGGATAGTAGTACCAGGGTAGTGTCTAGATGGATAGTAGTACCAGGGTAGTGTCTAGATGGATAGTAGTACCAGGGTAGTGTCTAGATGGATAGTAGTACCAGGGTAGTGTCTAGATGGATAGTAGTACCAGGGTAGTGTCTAGATGGATAGTAGTACCAGGGTAGTGTCTAGATGGATAGTAGTACCAGGGTAGTGTCTAGATGATAGTAGTACCAGGGTAGTGTCTAGATGGATAGTAGTACCAGGGTAGTGTCTAGATGGATAGTAGTACCAGGGTAGTGTCTAGATGGATAGTAGTACCAGGGTAGTGTCTAGATGGATAGTAGTACCAGGGTAGTGTCTAGATGGATAGTAGTACCAGGGTAGTGTCTAGATGGATAGTAGTACCAGGGTAGTGTCTAGATGGATAGTAGTACCAGGGTAGTGTCTAGATGGATAGTAGTACCAGGGTAGTGTCTAGATGGATAGTAGTACCAGGGTAGTGTCTAGATGGATAGTAGTACCAGGGTAGTGTCTAGATGGATAGTAGTACCAGGGTAGTGTCTAGATGGATAGTAGTACCAGGGTAGTGTCTAGATGGATAGTAGTACCAGGGTAGTGTCTAGATGGATAGTACCAGGGTAGTGCCTAGATGCATAGTACCAGGGTAGTGCCTAGATGGATAGTACCAGGATAGAGCCTAGATGGATAGTACCAGGGTAGTGCCTAGATGGATACTACCAGGGTAGTGTCTAGATGGATACTACCAGGTAGTTTAGATGGATAGTACCAAGGTAGTGCCTAGATGGATAGTACCAAGGCAGTGCCTAGATGGATAGTACCAGGGTTGTCTAGATGGATAGTACCAGGGTTGTCTAGATGGATAGTACCAGGGTAGTGCCTTGATGGATAGTACCAGGGTAGTGCCTAGATGGATAGTACCAGGGTAGTGCCTAGATGGATAGTACCAGGATAGTGCCTAGATGGATAATACCAGGATAGTGCCTAGATGGATAGTACCAGGGTCGTATCTAGATGGATAGTCAAAGTCATTTGCAGTGCTTATGATAGTCAGTGTCCACAATAGTCGTTATAAATACTATGATTATTATTAGTATTAATGATTACTGTTATAAGGAGCGCAGAAAGTGATCTCATATTTATTTCACTATTAGATATGCTGCCACATATGTGCCCATTAGATATGCTACCACATATGTGCCCATTAGATATGCTGCCACATATGTGCCCATTAGATATGCTGCCACATATGTGCCCATTAGATATGCTGCCACATATGTGCCCATTAGATATGCTGCCACATATGTGCCCATTAGATATGCTGCCACATATGTGCCCATTAGATATGCTGCCACATATGTGCCCATTAGATATGCTGCCACATATGTGCCCATTAGATATGCTGCCACATATGTGCCCATTAGATATGCTGCCACATATGTGCCCATTAGATATGCTGCCACATATGTGCCCATTAGATATGCTGCCACATATGTGCCCATTAGATATGCTGCCACATATGTGCCCATTATATACGCTGCCACATATGTGCCCATTATATACGCTGCCACATATGTGCCCATTATATACGCTGCCACATATGTGCCCATTATATACGCTGCCACATATGTGCCCATTAGATATGCTGCCACTTATGTGCCCATTAGATATGCTGCCACATATGTGCCCATCAGATATGCTGCCACATATGTGCCCATCAGATATGATGCCACATATGTGCCCATCAGATATGATGCCACATATGTGCCCATCAGATATGATGCCACATATGTGCCCATCAGATATGATGCCACATATGTGCCATGAATGTGCCACATATGTGCCTCAATGATGATGCCCATATGCCAAGGGAATTGACACTTTGTGCCTGGTAAAGGAAGCTGACAGCTTGTGCCTGTAGAACTGGACGCTGACAGCTCTTGTGTCCTGGTAAAGGACAGCTGACAGCTTCCTTGTGTCCTGGTAAAGGGACAGCTGACAGCTTCCTTGTGTCCTGGTAAAGGGACAGCTGACAGCTTCCTTGTGTCCTGGTAAAGGGACAGCTGACAGCTTCCTTGTGTCCTGGTAAAGGGACAGCTGACAGCTTCCTTGTGTCCTGGTAAAGGGACAGCTGACAGCTTCCTTGTGTCCTGGTAAAGGACAGCTGACAGCTTCCTTGTGTCCTGGTAAAGGGACAGCTGACAGCTTCCTTGTGTCCTGGTAAGGGGACAGCTGACAGCTTCCTTGTGTCCTGGTAAAGGCAGCTGACAGCTTCCTTGTGTCTGGTAGGCAGCTGACAGCTTCCTTGTGTCCTGGTAAAGGGACAGCTGACAGCTTCCTTGTGTCCTGGTAAAGGACAGCTGACAGCTTCCTTGTGTCCTGGTAAAGGGACAGCTGACAGCTTCCTTGTGTCCTGGTAAAGGGACAGCTGACAGCTTCCTTGTGTCCTGGTAAAGGGACAGCTGACAGCTTCCTTGTGTCCTGGTAAAGGGACAGCTGACAGCTTCCTTGTGTCCTGGTAAAGGGACAGCTGACAGCTTCCTTGTGTCCTGGTAAAGGGACAGCTGACAGCTTCCTTGTGTCCTGGTAAAGGGACAGCTGACAGCTTCCTTGTGTCCTGGTAAAGGGACAGCTGACAGCTTCCTTGTGTCCTGGTAAAGGGACAGCTGACAGCTTCCTTGTGTCCTGGTAAAGGACAGCTGACAGCTTCCTTGTGTCCTGGTAAAGGGACAGCTGACAGCTTCCTTGTGTCCTGGTAAAGGGACAGCTGACAGCTTCCTTGTGTCCTGGTAAAGGGACAGCTGACAGCTTCCTTGTGTCCTGGTAAAGGGACAGCTGACAGCTTCCTTGTGTCCTGGTAAAGGTTTCAGCTGACAGCTTCCTTGTGTCCTGGTAAAGGGACAGCTGACAGCTTCCTTGTGTCCTGGTAAAGGGACAGCTGACAGCTTCCTTGTGTCCTGGTAAAGGGACAGCTGACAGCTTCCTTGTGTCCTGGTAAAGGGACAGCTGACAGCTTCCTTGTGTCCTGGTAAAGGGACAGCTGACAGCTTCCTTGTGTCCTGGTAAAGGGACAGCTGACAGCTTCCTTGTGTCCTGGTAAAGGGACAGCTGACAGCTTCCTTGTGTCCTGGTAAAGGGACAGCTGACAGCTTCCTTGTGTCCTGGTAAAGGGACAGCTGACAGCTTCCTTGTGTCCTGGTAAAGGGACAGCTGACAGCTTCCTTGTGTCCTGGTAAAGGGACAGCTGACAGCTTCCTTGTGTCCTGGTAAAGGGACAGCTGACAGCTTCCTTGTGTCCTGGTAAAGGGACAGCTGACAGCTTCCTTGTGTCCTGGTAAAGGGACAGCTGACAGCTTCCTTGTGTCCTGGTAAAGGGACAGCTGACAGCTTCCTTGTGTCCTGGTAAAGGTTTCAGCTGACAGCTTCCTTGTGTCCTGGTAAAGGTTTCAGCTGACAGCTTCCTTGTGTCCTGGTAAAGGACAGCTGACAGCTTCCGTTCAAGACATGACAGCCTTGTGTCCTGGTAAAGGGACAGCTGACAGCGTCCTTGTGTCCTGGTAAAGGGACAGCTGACAGCGTCCTTGTGTCCTGGTAAAGGGACAGCTGACAGCTTCCTTGTGTCCTGGTAAAGGGACAGCTTCCTTGTGTCCTGGTAAAGGGACAGCTGACAGCTTCCTTGTGTCCTGGTAAAGGGACAGCTGACAGCTTCCTTGTGTCCTGGTAAAGGGACAGCTGACAGCTTCCCTATGTCCTGGTAAAGGGACAGCTGACAGCTTTCTTGTGTGTTAGTCAAGGGCAGCTGACAGAAATCGTGTCCTAGGCTTCCAGATTAATTGTTTAGGGAGGGCAGCAGACAGCTTGTGTCCTGAAGACGACAACTGACGGCTTCCTTGTGCCTTCAGGAAGTCAACTGACAGCTTGTGTCTTTAAGAAAACAACTGATAGCCTGTCCTATAAAATGACAGCTGACAGCTTCTCTGTCCTGTGAAAGGGCAGGTGACAGATTCTGTATATGGGGAAGAGCAGCTAACAGCTTCCTTATGCCTTGGAAAGGGCAGCTGACAGCTACCTCATGTCCTAACGAGTGGCAGCTGCTGACGACTGTGACTGGGAACTGACATCCTTGGCCACAGTGACTGATGTGGTGATGTCAATGCCAGTATGAGCCTATCACCACAACATACAGCCCAGGTCCCTCTCTCCTACCCTCACACTCATACAACCTCTAACACTCAACTTACTTGCTTATAAGGTTGTTCTACTTTCCAAAAGGTCACTGTGACCTTGTTTGTGGAGTAGTTCAAGTCACAAACGTTTAGTGGAGAGGTACGACACTCCACCTTCCAGATACTACTAAGGTAAACTAACGTAGCCTCGTAGGCTTGCTGTGAGGAAGTAAGGGGTTAACACCTCACACTTTTCCCTTCCCTTTTATTGTATAAGTTTACCTCTAATGTTTATACCGTGAGTGTATTACTGCAGTGAAGTATTCATTCGTATTTAACGAATAAAGTTATAAATGTTACAAATGTATCTTGGGTGAGAGAGATTAAAGGGAATAATAATATGAGTCGTTCAGCGTCCTGGCATCTTGACTTGTAACATGCCATTAATGACTATCGTTGGAGATCGTCTTCATTGTCAAGTTCAGTGACAAAGTCATTACAATTACCACTACACACCTCCACCACAACATCAATTCCTCCCTCACATACACAAACTTCCAATACACAGCTATAATACATTTAGCTAAAAGTATAGATAAAAAAAAAACACTAATATCACCTCCATTCAAGGCTGGTGACTGGTTTTCTCTGTTCTAGAGGTAAACAAAACTCCTGGTAATATATGGCCCACCTCCACCACCACTTTATCTACTACACAGGAGTCCCGCAGGGATCTTATTTGCTGCCCCTCACATTGTTTTCTCATCAGTTAGTTTAGTTAGTTTAATATCTTTATTATGCACCCCATACCCATCCTGTGGGCGGTAGTCAAAATATTACAGAGGTACATAATGGGTCCAGGGACTGGGCCTCAAAGTTTGATAGCTGAGCAAGTTACATAGGTAATGAACTCGCAAGTTCATCAAGATGTAATAAGAGTGATTGGGCCAGGGTGTTTAGCAGTCCCAGGGAGACAATCACAACTGTCACCCATCTCTGTACAGTGTGTCATGCTGAAATAACATTATTATTATTATTATTATTATTATTATTATTATTATTATTATTATTATTATTATTATTATTATTATCTGAGATGTCCCCACTACGCATACTTTTAAAGGACAAAAGTACAAATATTCTCCTCTTATAAGGACCCCAATGGAAATAAGTCACTCTGACTTTTTTGGGTTATCCTGGAGGGTTCTCTACACATATGCTGCTATGTATGATAATCTATGTAACTGTATTTGTGAATACCTGAATAAACTTACTATAATAATAATATGTTTATTTCTAGCAGTACATGATACAACTTATACAGACCATAGCTGACATCAATGATATACTATATAGAAAGTACCTGGTTATGTAGAGCATTTCCCACAACTTAGGTTAATTCTGTCCCCAGGATGCCACCCACACCAGTCGATTAACACCCAGGTACCTATTTTACTGCTAGGTGAACATGGACAGGCAGGTGTCTTTAGTAAACGCCCTATGTTTCCAACCGTACCGGGAATCGAAACACGGACCTCAATGTGTGAGCTGAGTGCGCTACCAACCGAGCTACGGGACACACAAATATATATGTAGTTTAATGCTTATCTACTACACGAGGGTCATTAAAGGTTATACGCAACTTGTTTACCACCAGATAAGAATACTTTAATACCTAAAATACTGACTGAACTCTCAGTGTATATACAGAGATATACTGTGAAGTATATATCTCTGGTCATGGATCGGGCCACGGGGGCGTTGACCCCCGTAACACCCTCCAGGTATAAGGGGGATTACCAATAGACCCCTGGCTGTCTTCAAGAAGGCACTGGACAGGCACCTAAAGTCAGTACCTAAAGTCAAGGCTTTGTGTTATAATAATAATAATATCTTTATTTACTACCAGTACATGTACAAGGTATACAGACCATAGCTGACATCAGTGACATACTACTATATAGAAAGTCCCTTGTTATGTAGAGCATTTCGGGTAAATTAGGTCAGTTTTGTCCCAGGATGCGACCCACACCAGTCCACTAACCGTTATGATACTTATCGTGCTCCTTAAATGCCGGTAAATACTGCAGACAGGTGAGGCGAAGTAGCCGGAGTCGGCGTCACCAGTGGAAAAATCCACAGGTGTAAGTAGGTCATGCTTCACCTCACCTGACTACAGTATATAAGCCACTTTTCCGCGTATATGCTGTATTTCTCTCACAGCGACTGAATACATCGACTCCAGGCTGAGATACTCATTACCTAACTAAATGGTTATAATTGACCATAATTTTTAAAGGGGTGGAGGGGTAAGCCAGTGGAAGGCCTCGGTCAGATGACCAAAAGTTCCAGCTGTGGGTCATCATATAACTAAGACCAGCGTCAAGAAACACTTTCCTGACAAACCTTACCTAACCTGACACAAATTTATACATCAGTGATATACAAATTCATACATAATTAACATACTTACATTCATACATCACTGACATACAACAATGAGATACTACATATAAAATTCCTGGTTATGACACTGAGCTTGACTCTATCATCATTACTGATTCTATGTCATCACTGAAGGCTCTTGACTCATATAATGACTCTAACAGCATGCTCATTGGAGAAGCCAGGTATAGACACTCAAAAATCCGGGACAAAGGAATTAATGTACAATTGCTATGGATTCCATCACACATTGGATTACTCCTTCATGATAAAGTTTATATGTTAGCCAAGAAGAGTACCCAGAAGGAGAATGAAGAATATAACTTTGGTATATCTGTGTCTAGCATTAGGAAAAATATTAGGAGAGAAGTAAATAATGAAAATGATTGTTATAGGAATGCAGCCTGAGTAGATCTATAACCCACTATGATAACATGAATGTAGATAAGTATGTTTATGGAGCAACTTGCAATGTGAACAGACTGACTGATGTTGTAGTGGCCAGGCTTAGGCTTGGCTACAAGTACTTCTGGCAGTTTGGGAGACACAGATGATGATCAAACTAAATGCAAATTATGTGATCAGGCATATGGTCACTGTCTTGAACACTATGTGCTTAATTGTGCACTTATTGAGGAATACAGAGATATACAGTATAATAACCTATGTGACATGTCAAGATATCTTATTGGTGAAATAAGATACCAGATATACTCAGCAAATTCCCTAAATTTGCTTGTAACAGATAAGTGAACTATAGATATAAATCCATATGTACAATTGTTAACCCTTTTGGGGCCTAGTTCCTAGGCCTTTTGTGTATCCATATGCTCTTGCGCTACCGTCCACAGGATGGATATGGGGTGTACAATAAACTAGCCACTTCGGTGGCAAAATCTCTAAAAAAAATCTCCTGGTTTTGCAGAGTATGCTCCTTTCCTAGATTATGACTGACTCCACTACTACTACTACCACTATCACTATCACTACTACCTCCATTACCCCTCCACCACTTTCTTGTGCCCTTCCCTGTCTGCCTGCCTATAAATACCCCTTCCACCTGTCCTTCGTTACAAAGGCCGGGTCACCATTTGGAGAAGACCCGGGCCGGACATACCGGCGAACCTACAACAACAACAATCCTTCGTGTTAGTGTGACTTTGTAAGTGGTCCAAGTCGGACCGAACGGGTTGTGTGTGTATCTCTTGACAATTTAGGTTAATCTTGTCCCCCGGGATACCACCCACAACTAACACCCAGGTACCTACTTAACGACTCCAGGGACTAGGCAACAAAACTTACATAGTTGCTTAGTTACAGTGGTAATGAACTATTAACATGTTTACATCTGGTTACATTCGTAACGATTTAGATTAGATTTTGCCACCGAAGTGGCTAGTTTATTGTGCACCCCATATCCATCCTGTGGACGGTAGCGCAAGAGCATATGGATACACAAGCCTAGGAGCTAGGCCCCAAAAGGGTTAACAATTGTACATATGGATTTATATCTACAGTTCACTTATCTGTTACAAGCAGATTTAGGGAATTTGCTTAGTATATCTGGTATCTTATTTTCATTAATAAGATATCTTGACATGTCACATAGGTTATTATACTGTATATCTCTGTATTCCTCAATAAGTGGACAATTAAGCACATAGTGTTCAAGACAGTGACCATATGCCTGATCACATAATTTGCATTTAGTTTGATCATCATCTGTGTGTCTCCCAAACTGCCAGAAGTACTTGTAGCCAAGACTAAGCCTGGCCACTACAACATCAGTCAGTACTTGTAACCAAGACTAAGCCTGGCCACTACAACATCAGTCAGTCTGTTCACATTGTTTTTTATGCAGACACGAATTCAGTCACAAAGGTTAGGTTAGGTAAGGTTTGTCAGGAAACAGGACAAGTGTTTCCTGACGCTGGTCTTATATGACGACCCACAGCTGGAGCTTTTGGTCATCTGACCGAGGCCTTCCACTGGCTTATCCCTCCACCCCTTTAAAAATTATGGTTATGATTATAATCATTCATAAAAATATTAGTGTAACTTAAAGTAATTTTTATTAACGGTGGCGAGTCCCGCTTCTAAGTACTATATTTAGGCACAGGTACACACATTTACACAAATTACCATACATAGTAACATGTGTGTAAATTACCATACATAGTAACATGTGTGTAAATTACCATACATAGTAACATGTGTGCAAATTACCAAGGACACCAATCGAAATAATAATAATAATAATAATAATAATAATAATAATAATAATAATAATATATTTATTTACTACAAGTACATGTACAAGGTATACAGACCATAGCTGGCATCTATGAAATACTACTATATATATAGAAAGTCTCTTGTTATGCTGAGCATTTCCCACAAATTAGGTCAGTGTCCCAGGATGCGACCCACACCAGTCCACTAACACCCAGGTACCCATTTTCTGTTTGGGAACATAGATACAATTTATGTAACTGTATTTATGTGTATCTCTACCCGAATAAACTTACATAACTATGATCACCCCAAAAAAAACAGACAATAAGTCAAATGTAACTTATTTTCCCTGAATCAGCGTATACTAAAATGAAGAAGTGTTATAAGATGATCAGTGTCTTGATCCAGGAGGAAGGAGCGGATGCTAAATCTCAATACTCTTAAAAACACTGCAAATTGTGTGGCCCGGTGGTCTGTTAGGGTGGCCCGGTGGTCTGGTGGCTAGAGCTCTCGCTTCACACACGGAGGGCCCGGGTTCGATTCTTGGCGGGTGGAAACATTTCGACGTGTTTCCTTACACCTGTTGTCATGTTCACCTAGCAGCAAATAGGTACCTGGGTTGTTAGTCGACTGGTGTGGGTCGCATCCTGGGGGACAAGATTAAGGACCCCAATGGAAATAAGACAGACAGTCCTCGATGACGCACTGACTTTCTTGGATTATCCTGGGTGGCTAACCCTCCGGGGTTAAAAATCCGAAGAAATCTTATCTTATCTTATTAGAGGTAAATATAAAATTAGAATAGTTAGCCTAAAAAAGTTTTCTTTAACTCAAAACCATTTTCTCTTTCAACTTTTAATGGTAAACAATTTTATAAACTCGTGCCAGGAATTTTTTTTCTGGTTTTATGTAGCAAATTTTGAAGAATTAAACAAAGTAAAAACCAATTTATTATAATTACTAAGCGCTAAACCAATAAGGGTCATTCAGCGCTGCAGTATAAACCAATAAAACCCCAAAATGTGGTTTATATTGGGCCTTTCACACAAACGGTGTGATTTTATCAGTTAAACCTATGTAATTTATTATATAAAAGGTGTGTGGCTCAGTTTGTAGGGTAGCGTCGCCGGTCATACTGAGGGACCTGGGTTCGATCACTGGTACGTGTCAACGTTGATCATGTCAACTTACACCTGCTGTCAGTGTTCACCTAGCAGTAAGTAGGTACCTGGGTGTTAAGTAAGTTTATTCAGGTATACACAAATACATTTACATAGATTATCATACATAGCAGCATATGTGTAGAGAACCCTCCAGGATAACCCAAAAAGTCAGAGTGACTTATTTCCATTGGGGTCCTTTACTTACACCTGCTATCAGTGTTCACCTAGCAGTAAGTAGGTACCTGGGTGTTAATCACCTTACACCTGATGTCAGTGTTCACCTAGCAGTAAGTAGGTACCTGGGTGTTAATCACCTTACACCTGCTGTCAGTGTTCACCTAGCAGTAAGTAGGTATATGGGTGTTAGTCAACTTACACCTGCTGTCAGTGTTCACCTAGCAGTAAGTAGGTACCTGGGTGTTAATCACCTTACACCTGCTATCAGTGTTCACCTAGCAGTAAGTAGGTACCTGGGTGTTAATCACCTTACACCTGCTGTCAGTGTTCACCTAGCAGTAAGTAGGTACCTGGGTGTTAGTCACCTTACACCTGCTGTCATTCACCTAGCAGAAAGTAGGTACCTGGTTGTTAATCACCTTACACCTGCTGTCCCTTCACCTAACAGTAAGTAGGTACTTGGGTGTTACCCTACACCTGCCACTAAGCACCTAGAAGTTAGTACCCGGGTGTTAGTAACACCTGCTGCCAGTAAGTAGGTACCTGGTGTGTGTGGCATCCTGGGGTAGAACAATAACGAATAAACAGAAATAAGTCAGTGGTGATTGGCTTCACTGGCTTACTAACCCCCCCGGGTTAATACTCCTAAGCCCCTCAACCATCGAAGCCAATAAAAAATATTTCTTAATCAATCAATCTACTAAATCTATTATTCCTACCTGTCTAGACACTAACGCCATATTTACCTGAGTTGTGAAGAACAACCTCTGTTTTGAACATTTTCTTCGCAACCTGGAGAACAATAAAGTTCTACCATTTGTTCTAGTTGTTGTTGGAGATGTTGTTCTTCTATTGTGATGGGTTTATCTTATCTCCGTGCCCCGATGATTGCATATTTAAGGGATAAAATGGACAGATCTGCAAAGATAAAATGGTCGAGGAAGAAGAGGGAGAGAAAGAGAGATGCTGTCTTGGTTAGCGAGGTTGAAAGCCTATCTTCTACACGATGCTGCATGTTGCATGTCATGTGCTCAAAACCCGTCAAAAATACATTATTACCTAAAATAGTAATTAATATAAAATTTTAGTGAATATACACTGTGATGGTGCCGCGTTTTCTGTTTGCAAGCTAGTTTAATATCTTTATTATGCACCCCATACCCATCCTGTGGGCGGTAGTCAAAAGATTACAGAGGTACATAATTGGTCCATTGACTGGACTCCAAAGTTTTGATAGCTGAACAAGTTACAGCGGTAATGAACTAGATCTGGTCACAATTACGACAAGTTACAAAGGTAATGAGCTCCAGGTAGAACTGGTCACACTCATGACAAGTTACAAAGGTAATGAACTAGAGCTGGTCACAATCATGACATGTTACAAAGGTAATGAGCTCCAGGTAGAGCTGGTTACAATCATGACAAGTTACAAAGGTAATGAATCATAATCACATCATATATAGTTACAATCATGAACAAATTACACATACACAGACATATATACATACATATATACATATACAAATACATATATACATAGGATGGGGAACTCACAAGTAATGATCAAGAGGTATGTGAGGAGCTCAACTTGAGGTTTAAGGAAGTATTCACAATGGAGGAAGGAAGGCAGCTGGGTAGACAGGACGGGGTTCGTCACCAACAAGGGATGTACCAAGTGCTAGAGGGCATACACACAACTGAGGAGGAAGTGAAGCAGTTACTCAGTGACCTCGATACCTCAAAGGCGATGGGTCCGGACAATATCTCCCCGTGGGTTCTTCGGGAAGGAGCTGAGGTACTGAGTGTGCCACTTACCATAATATTCAACACATACCTTGAAACTGGGCAGCTACCTGAGGTATGGAAGAAGGCCAACGTAGTCCCCATTTTTAAAAAAGGAGACAGAAAAGAGGCACTAAACTATAGACCGGTGTCACTTACATGTATAGTGTGCAAAGTCCTGGAGAAAATCATCAGGAAAAGAATGGTGGAGCACCTCGAGCTGAACAGGATAATAAACACCAGACAGCACGGATTCCGGGAAGGCAAATCCTGTGTAACAAACCTCCTGGAGTTCTATGATAAAGTAACAGAGGTAAGGCAAGAGAGAGAAGGGTGGGTTGACTGCATTTTCCTGGACTGCAGGAAGGCCTTCGACACAGTTCCTCACATGAGATTAGTAAAGAAGTTGGAAGAACAAGCATGTATAACAGGAAGGGCACTGGAATGGATCAGGGAATAACTCACAGGGAGGCAACAACGGGTCATGGTGAGTGATGAGGTATCACAGTGGGCACCGGTGACGAGCAGTGTACCGCAGGGGTCATTCCTAGGACCAGTGTTATTCTTGGTATATGTAAATGACATGACGGACGGGATAGACTCAGAAGTGTCTCTGTTCGCAATGATGTGAAAATAATGAGGAGAATCACATCGGAAGAGGACCAGGCAGGGCTGCAAACAGACCTGGACAAGCTCGACATCTGGTCTAGCAACTGGCTTATCTAATTTAACCCCACCAAATGCAAAGTCATGAGGATCGGAGAAGGGCAAAGAAGACTGCTGACAGAGTACAGGCTAGGCGGACAAAGGCTACAAACCTCGGCAAAGGAGAAAGACCTTGGGGTGAGTATAACGCCAAGCACGTCTCCGGAGGAACACATCAACCAGATAACTGCGGCAGCATATGGGCGACTGGCAAACCTAAGATTAGCGTTCCGTTACCTTAACAAGGAATCGTTCAAGACACTGTACACCGTGTACGTCAGGCCCATACTAGAATATGAAGCACCAGTCTGGAACCAACACCTGGTCAAGCACGTAAAGAAACTAGAGAAAGTGCAAAGGTTTGCGACAAGGTTAGTTCCACAACTCAGGGGTCTGTCTTATGAAGGAATTTTGAGGAAAATAGGACTAACAACACTGGAGGAAAGAAGGGTCAGAGGAGACATGATAACGACATACAAAATACTGCGGGGAATTGACAAGGTAGACAGTGACAGGATGTTCCAGAGAGGGAACACAGAAACAAGGGGACACAACTGGAAGCTGAAGACTCAGATGAGTCAAAGGGATGTTAGGAAGCATTTCTTCAGCCACAGAGTAGTCAGGAAGTGGAATAGTCTAGAGAAAGATATAGTGGAGGCAGGAACCATACTTAGTTTTAAGACAAGGTATGATAAAGCTCATGGAGCAGGGAGAGCAGAGACCCAGTAGCGGACAGCGAAGAGGCGGGGCCAGGAGCTGAGACTCGACCCCTACAACCACAATTAGGTGAGTACAATTAGGTGAGTACACATACACACACACTGACACACACACACACACACACACACACACACACACGTGGCAATGCTTTATTTACAGGGAACAAAGTCAGAGTATTTTTCCAGAATGGTCTGTAATATACCACTGTGGATAAAATACTTTGACATATCTTGAATATTTCTGAGTGAGTTGTCTCTGAATTCATTAATTTTATCGCACTCCAGTACATAATGACGCAGGGTGTGACAATAATCCAACTGGCAAAGTTTACATTTTGTTTGGTCTACATCTGGTGGTGGTGATTTAACCTGCCAAAGATACTTGTAACCCAGCCGGAGGCGGGCGGTAGTGACATCCAAGAGTCTGCTTATTTTGTTGGATGCACCATAGACATGTGGCTCCTCCTGCATGATAGAATGATGATAGATGGACTGACTGGTGTCAATCGCCCTGAGTCTTAAGTCAATAAAATTCAGTTGAAGTTCTTTTCGTATTATTGTTCTCAAACTGCTAACTGACAAGCCAAGATTGTAATCTACCCCCTCTTTGAAAGCATAAAACTTAGCCAATTTATCAGTTCTATCATGCATCTGAAGACCAATGTGAGATGGAATCCACAGCATGTGCACTCTGACTCTACTATCCACAATCCTACCATACCTGTGTCTGGCTTCTGACACAAGCATGCTACAAGTTATACTTGATGAGTTGAGAGCATTTATGGATGACAGAGAATCAGTTACAATTAGAGAGTCAACCTTAGATACATGGACACATTTGAGTGCAAGGAGTATGGCAAACAGTTCTGTCTGAAGGGTAGAGGCCCAGTTATTGATGCGTGCTCCAGTTTCTTTAAGAGAGCCATCACTCTGTATGACAACAGCAGCACTACCAGCTGCACCAGTGGATTGGTGAACAGAACCATCAACGTAAATAATTTGTGAGAGAGTGTGCTGTTTGGCTAAATTATCAATACAGCTTAAGGCATCATGTTTGGCTTCAAGGCGAAGCTTTGGTTGGGATTTAAGAAGTAGTTTGGGGGGAAATGGAGGGATGGTAGTTTGGAATGGGGTAATATTCCATGGAGCGGAGAAGTGCCACTGTTGCCTTACTTGCCACAGATCATGTATCTGATTCATGCGGAGGTCGGTTCCAGTTTTTTCGATCCATCTGGAGGGATGTTCACCAGTGCTGAGGAAAGTTTGGAGGGCTTCTGTGCAGGGGTTTGAATGGGCTTGCCTGAGCATATTAACCCCAATTAGGATATTTCTTTCAGTAACACGATCTCTGATGCTTGGAATATCAAGTTCTTTCTGCATATTTAAAATTTTGGCAGTACGAGGGCATCCTAAAATGATCCTCATTGCTTCGTTTTGCAGTTTTTCCAGCCCTCCAAGCTTCCAGTCAGACACAAGAGCACTCCGCTCCAGGCCCAGACTCATGGAACTCCGTGTTCATCAAGAACTGCAAGAAGCCCCTATCACGTGCTTTTAACATCCTATGGAGAGGGAGCATGGACACTGGGATCGTCCCGCAGCTACTAAAAACAACAGACATAGCCCCGCTCCACAAAGGGGGCAGTAAAGCAATAGCAAAGAACTACAGACCAATTGCGCTAACGTCCCATATCATAAAAATCTTTGAAAGGGTTCTAAGAAGCAAGATCGCCACCCATCTTGATACCCATCAATTGCACAACCCAGGACAGCATGGGTTTAGAGCAGGCCGCTCCTGTCTGTCCCAACTACTGGACCACTACGACAAGGTCCTGGATGCTCTAGAAGATAAACAGAATGCAGATGTTATATACACAGATTTTGCAAAAGCCTTTGACAAGTGTGACCATGGTTAATAGCACACAAAATGCGTGATAAAGGAATAACAGGAAAAGTTGGTAGATGGATTTATAATTTCCTAACACGTAGAACACAAAGAGTAGTAGTCAACAGAGTAAAGTCTGAGGCAGCTACTGTGAAAAGCTCTGTTCCACAAGGCACAGTACTTGCTCCCATCCTATTCCTCATCCTCATATCAGACATTGACAGGGATATAAGCCACAGTGCTGTGTCTTCCTTTGCAGATGACACCCGAATCTGTATGACAGTGTCCACCGTTGAAGACACTGCAAGACTCCAAGCAGACATAAACCAAATCTTTAAATGGGCTGCAGAAAACAATATGAATTTCAATGATGAGAAATTTCA